>JAPDVR010000019.1:1308615-1318615 GCA_026230005.1 Gila orcuttii | reverse complement strand
CGCGCAGGGCTCTGTTAAAGCAGCGTGTTCTGGTCAAGGCCCGTCTGGGAGAGTCGGTTCTGCTGGACATGCAGCGGTTCAGAGACGAGGACGAGATCTCCTGCTCTCACATGTGGAGGCGAGCAGCGGTGTGTGCCAAACACACACACCAGCGACTGACCTGCTATCAGAACGCCATCACTGCACTGAAGGTGAAGCAGCACACTGCAACACAACTCTCACCAGTCTGATCACAGTATTAGAGATCAAGCACAGGGACAGTGTGTGTGTGTGTGTGTGTGTGTGTGTGTGTGTGTGTGTGTGTGTGTGTGTGTGTGTGTGTGTGTGTGTGTGTGTGTGTGTGTGTGTGTGTGTGTGTGTGTGTGTGTGTGTGTGTGTGTGTGTGACCTGTCTCTGTGACCTGCGGGTCTGACACTATGTTTTCATTAGTGGGGAGTAATGTGTGAATCTCGTAAAGAAAAGGTCTGGATCACATTTTGCACCAAACCCAAAAATAGTGATGTGAGATTTTGATATATATCCAGCTTTTATCAGGGTTATTATAGTTAACTAAAACTAAAACCATAATAAACCTTTTCATTACTTTTGTTATTTTCATTTAGTGTATATATGTTATATACCTTTTTTTGTCAATTTTGAATTTGGTTGAATTTGGGGAAACCACTTGAAACATTTGTTGTGTTGAGCTATTTCAATTACTTTTGTTTGATTTGTTCATTGCAAACTGCTGAAAATCTGTACATTTTGCCAATTAACCTGATTTGCAATGGATGTTGAATAATTTTGATTTCACATGTATATTGTACTATTTGGCAATATATATTTGGCAGACGCTTTTATCAGAGCTATTATTTATTTTAATGTATTCAAAGTGACTTTGCCTTCAAGGTAAACATTTAAAAAAAAAAATCAGGTCTTGCTGATAACTTTTCTTTTTTTCTGTACAATAATGAGAATTTTGTAGAAGATTTTTTAATGTCACCCTGCAAAAGATCTTAAAATAACAGAAGGGTTCGTACAAGGTGCTTAAAGTACTTGAATTTGACTTTTTAAAATTTTAAAACAGACATATTTATGAAGAGGTACTTGGAAAGTGCTTGACTTATTTAAATACAATATATATGAAATAAATATTTTTTTTAATACAATCTTTTCACAAAATGAACACTGCAGTGAGTCTGATAAACCCCCATCGGAACTTTTCTCGATACGAAGTACGCCAACATTATAATATAAAATATTATTTATTGAACAATAATAGCCATTATAAACTTTGTATTTAATATATCTTATTAAATGCGTTGTAAGTTGTGTTTTGGATACCTTATATCTGTAATTTAAGTTTAAAAAATCTTGAGTTTAAAAGTGAGATCTCTGATTGTAGTCCTTGAAAACCAAAGAAGTAGTGCCTGAAAGTCCTGGAATTTCTTTTTCCAGTATCTGTACGAAGCCTGTTCATTTTCTCCATGAAAAGAATCTATTTTACAATGTTTTGCTGTTGATTTTGTTGGTGAAATGTGCTTGACTGAGTGTTTCCTCAGTCTCCTGGTGCTCAGTGGCAGAAGGTGGACGTTCTGCTGGAGGTCGGCGAGTGGCTTCACGTCACACACTTTCCTGCGGCTGACGTTCGTCTTCAGATCGAATGGGCCGCAGACGTCCTGATGTTCCCAGACGGTCAGTTCATCACGTGTGATTATTTTGTGTTCTGTACGAATCGATCAGCATCGCCTTTGGCTTGCTTAGTTGGGGACATTTAATTTAATATTCAACAATATTATTGATCTGCCTGCTTTGACACCATTATATAAGAACTGAGTTGGATGATGACATCATGGTTTTCTCCAGAGCGGCTATATATATAAATTAACTAAATTAATAAGAATTAATTTTTTTTTTTTTTTTTTTACAACAAAAATGAACCGTCACTGAATACTTAAGCTGGAGGACTATGACACTATTTTCTTCTGGAAACAAACATTATTTTCCTGTTATCTCTGTAAAGCTGCTTCGAAACACTCTGTGTTGTAAAAAGCGCTGTATAAATAAACCCTGTCCCGTCAGAGGAGAGCGTGGCGTCCGGCGTGTGTGTGTGTGAGGTGCGTGCGGTCGGGCGTCTGGAGCGTCTGATGCGAACACACACACTGCTGGCTGTGGTCGAGGAGCGATCGTCACACACACACCTGCAGCATCTGCTCACCGCGCTCAACTTCACACTAAACATCTGGAAGGTCAGCGCTTCACTTCATCACACACTCCATATTCACACGAATACACTTTCGTTTGAAAACGCATCTTTTTCTCTCCGCTTTGTCCTTCTGTTCACACTGAGACGGCGTTTTTATTCGTCCAGATGCGAGTGTATTCTGTCGTCTGTGCAGGACTGTGTGTGTGAAGAGTGTGTGAAGAAACATATTTTAGCAACAGTGTGAAAGTGAATATAACGGGGACAACACCGCTATAAACATGAATATCTATTGGTACAATATGCGTCACATGACTAAACTTACATCATCGTTTTCAAATACCTCCGTTTTGACAGTCCGAACTACAACGAGAAAACAGCGTTTAAAAATGTATCCACTTTGGAGAGCGTTTTCAAAAAGCTTCGATTTCATTAATAAAACGCCGTCTCAGTGTGAACGGAAGGACAAAACGGAGAGAAAAAGATGCGTTTTCAGAGCGAGACGATAGGATTGTGTCCTCAAGTGTGTGTCCTTGTTGAATGCAGGTGTCCATGGAAACCGCACAGGAATTGATGAATCAGTCAGCTGTGAGACCAGACGACAAGAAGTCTAAACAGGTGAGAGTAATAAGTTATCATAAATAAGTACTAGATATCCAATAACGTGTTCTAAGAACATTTTGCTAATGTTTCACTTACTTAAAAATATTTCTTTATTTCTTTTTAAGATCAGGGAGATCAAGGCCTGATTAAGTTTTTGAGGGAGTTTTGACAACTTAAATGATTCACTGTACATGTCTATAATAAAAAAAATAAAAAAAATATATATATTTCTGAATGTAAGATGAACGTAAAAAATGTTTTAAAACCGTTTTTTCTTGGTTATGCAAACGTTAAGGGAACATCCGTTTTGCAACCATGTGTGAACGTTACTTTTGAATTACTTTCTAAAAACTGAAACGAGTAACATTTAAAACATGTTAACTTTGAACGAACGTTCTGTTCGTTCATGTTACTGGAAGAACGTTTGTTCGTAACTTTGATAGAACCTTGACACAACGTTCCCTGTTATCTGGGGAAATACGTTTAATTCTCCGTTGAACACCAAACATCTGTAGAACTTTTTTCCATTATAATTCATTTAATATCTATTTTCATGCTTTGTGTGGAACTGCAGTTTGTCCTTCTAGGGCAGCATAGTATGTAGGGGACACTGGGGCTAGTTGTCACACTTTTTATTGTTGTGCTTTTCACTTTTTTACACTTTTTCAGGGTTTAAGTCAGTGTGTATATAGACATAATAAATTATAAACTTTCAACTACAAAAAAGCAGTTGAACATTTTCACTGTTATTGCCATATAACATATAAACAAAAAATTTAAACACATATAAATTAACTTAAAGCGTATTAAAAACACCACATAGACATATAAACAACATTAAAAACTGGATTTTCACCACAGGGGGACTTTAACACAATCCATGTGTAAATTCATAAGTTGACAGCATTGCTGAGTATTTTCTCCTTAAAACTGCAGTGAACCAAAGACAGTCTCAAAAACACGCTTTGAAATCGCTGGTGTTTCTGACGTCACAAACTACCTTGTAACCAATCAGATCAACGTGTGATCGTCAACGAGTGTATCTCTGAGTGAGTGGAGGCGGGGCTCATTTGCATATTCATAGAACCACGCATACTAAATGAGGCAAGGGTGTCGAGGTATTTTAAGGCATGAAGACATTTTTTCAAGGTTTTTTTCAACGTTTAAATGTCTTTTTGGTGATCAAAGTTGAGTTTTAATGGATAAAACGATTGACTACAGGGGGACTTTAACACATGTTGACACAATATATAGAGTAAAATTTGTCTACTAATTAGACTACCTACCACAGTCATTGCATGTGCTGCACTTTATTTGTACCATTTTGTACCGTTTTATTGGTTTATTTTTGTTTATCTATTTACCTTTTTTAGAATTTTAACGGTAATAAAGATATTGTTTGATAAGTGAGATCTCTGATTGAAGTCCTTGAAAACCAAAAAAGTAGTGCTTGAAAAGTCCTTGAATTTCATTTCACATTATCTGTACGAACCCTACACATGTCTTTACTGTGCCGTTTGATCAATTGCTGAATAAAAGTATCCTGTTTCTCTATTATATACGTTTAATTTTTCTCCAGCCGTCTCCTGTTGAGGACAAACCCCGCGGTAAAGCTGTAGAAGTGACTCTTCCCATCAGCCCTGAGGAATGGGCTCAGTTTGACTGTCCTGAGGAGCTTCGACAGGCCTTTGGTTCTAATGACGGCCCTTACAGCATCAACGGCTCGGCCCTCAGCGCGCAGGTCAGCGCATCACTCTCACATCATGTGACCGATAATAAACTCATCATCCACTAGAGGGCGTCTCTCATCTCACATACAAGGGCTCTATCATACACGCGGAGCAATGCATTAGCAATTATCATTTTCACGTTTTGCAACACGTTGTTTAAATAATAAATGCATTTGCACCCTTCTGTTCCCCATGGGTCTTAGAACGAGTGTGTGTTCAGGAGCATTGTTGGACCGTTATTATTTTGAGGAACTGAAATAGACTGAGCCACTGACCAACTGAAGCCTGCTCTAAAGTCAATGGAGCATTTTTTTTTTGTTATTTAAAAAGAGCATTAGTAATATATATGAGGCTATAGGCGGGTCTATAACGCACACACACTCTGATTATTACACACACACACACACACACACACACACACACACACACTCTCTGCTTATTACACACACACACACACACACACTCTGCTTATTACACACACACTGCTTATTACACACACTCTGCTTATTACACACACACTCTGCTTATTACACACACTCTGCTTACACACACACTCTGCTTACACACACACTGCTTATTACACACATTCTGCTTACACACACACTCTGCTTACACACACTCTGCTTATTACACACACACTCTGCTTATTACACACACACTCTGCTTATTACACACACTCTGCTTATTACACACACACTCTGCTAATTACACACACTCTGCTTACACACACACTCTGCTTATTACACACACACTCTGCTTATTACACACACACTCTGCTTATTACACACACTCTGCTTACACACACACTCTGCTAATTACACACACTCTGCTTACACACACACTCTGCTTATTACACACACACTCTGCTTATTACACACACACTCTGCTTATTACACACACTCTGCTTACACACACACTCTGCTAATTACACACACTCTGCTTATTACACACACACTCTGCTTATTACACACACACTCTGCTTATTACACACACTCTGCTTATTACACACACTCTGCTTATTACACACACACTCTGCTAATTACACACACTCTGCTTACACACACACTCTGCTTATTACACACATTCTGCTTACACACACACTCTGCTTACACACACACTGCTTATTACACACACTCTGCTTATTACACACACACTCTGCTTACACACACACTGCTTATTACACACACAATCTGCTTATTACACACACACTCTGCTTATTACACACACTCTGCTTACACACACACTGCTTATTACACACACTCTGCTTATTACACACACTCTGCTTACACACACACTCTGCTTATTACACACACTCTGCTTACACACACACTCTGCTTATTACACACACTCTGCTTACACACACACTCTGCTTATTACACACATTCTCTTTATTAAACACTCTGCTTATTACACACACACTCTGCTTATTACACACACTCTGCTTATTACACACACACTCTGCTTATTACACACACTCTGCTTATTACACACACACTCTGCTTATTGCACACACACACAAATTCTCTTTATGAAACACACTCTTCTTATTACACACACTCTGCTTATTACACACACTCTGATTATTACACACACTTTGATTATTACACATACACTCAGCTTATTACACACACTCTGCTTATTACACACACACTCTGATTATTACACACACTCTGATTATTACACATACACTCAGCTTATTACACACTCTCTGCTTATTACACACACACTCAGCTTATTACACACTCTCTGCTTATTACACACACACTCAGCTTATTACACACACTCTGCTTATTACACACACACTCTGCTTATTACACACACTCTGCTTATTACACACACACTCTGCTTATTGCACACACACACAAATTCTCTTTATGAAACACACTCTTCTTATTACACACACTCTGCTTATTACACACACTCTGATTATTACACACACTTTGATTATTACACATACACTCAGCTTATTACACACACTCTGCTTATTACACACACACTCTGATTATTACACACACTCTGATTATTACACATACACTCAGCTTATTACACACTCTCTGCTTATTACACACACACTCAGCTTATTACACACTCTCTGCTTATTACACACACACTCAGCTTATTACACACTCTCTGCTTATTACACACACACTCAGCTTATTACACACTCTCTGCTTATTACACACACACACTCAGCTTATTACACACTCTCTGCTTATTACACACACACTCAGCTTATTACACACTCTCTGTTTATTACACACACACTCTCTGCTTATTACACACACATGGACGCGCGATGGCGTTTTACTCATCTAGTAAATGCTTCTTGATTTAAGAATCTTTAGATGTTTGGACTGGAAACAAGACAAAAGTAATAAGTAAGAAAAGCATTTTGCAGTGCAGTGTCACATGATCCTCCAGAAATCATTCTAAGATGCTGATTTGCTGCTCAAGAAACATTTATGATTTTTATCAATGTTGAAAACAGTTCATATGTGATCTATGTGTACATCATGGTCGTGTTGAATGGTTTCGTTTCAGAGCCGAACTGTGTTTTATTTGGATCTGTTGGTGAGAGAGCTGGAGTCAGTGTCGTTGACCCCGTTGACCTTTGCCCCTCTCCACTTGGCAGAGGTCATCGCTCATGACCTGATGAAGAGCAGGAGTCAGTCTGACCTCTACCGGCTCAGGTATCGCCCTGAACACAGTCACGTGACATGAGATTCACAGCAGGATATGACATCACTTCCTCTCATCTCTCAGAATTATCAGGAACTGTCGGGATCTGGGATTTGAGTCTCCGTACGGTGATCAGCTCCTCAGCATCACACGCGTTCCTGAGGACGAGCAGATGTGGTGTGATTCTTCAGGCTCTGATCAGGTTTGGTCATTATCAGGTGCTTCGGGGAGTTTAATCAACTTTATTTCATTTCAGGATCAACAGAGCCGTCGTGACCCAGAGGGACGTCGTGTCGGACCCGGTCAGTTTCTCACTGCACAGTTTCAGTCTTCTCATGTGAAGTGTAACAAATTATGGCAGCATATTACAGCAATATTATAAATAAAATAGTTAGATCTCTTTAACATAATATTAATAATAAGAATAATAAAGAAAAAAAAAAAAAAAAACATGTCAGTTCAGTTAGCTATACATTAAGAAGAGTTGGAAATACATATCGTGGAAAGCAGATCGTGATATAAAATGGGGTCATTTAGGAATAAAACTGCAAGAATGCTTTTCTTACTTAGTATTTTTGTCTTGTTTCCAGTCCAAATATAAAAAAAATCTTAATGCATTTACTAGATGAGTGAAATGACATAAGATTTTATGACTTGTTTTCCGTGGGAATTAATCTAAATTAAGTGAGTTGTTGCTTAAAAAAGCAAAATTATCTGCCATTATCTGCTTAATTCAAACAGAAACAGGATTATTTTTCTCACCCCACTGGCAGATCATTTTGCTTTTTTTTAAGCAACAACTCACTTAATTTTTATTTATTTCCCCAAGAAAACAAGACATAATAATATCTTATGGCATTTTACTACTTTAGTAAATGCATCTTGATTTAAGAATTTTTTGGATATTTGGACTGGAAACCAGACAAAAATACTAAGTAAGAAAAGCATTTTTTGCAGTGTAAATGATTCATGGTTTAGTAGCAAGAAAATGTGAGTGAAAATAAGTTGGGAATGAAGTTATTTTGTGATGTGAGTGTTTAATGTGAAACTAACTCACTGAACCCTGTCAGACGCTGTTGGCTGAAGAGGATCCGAGGAGAAGGACACACACCGGACACTGGCTGGCGAAGGCTGATGTGTGTATCAGTATGAACCTGTTTGAGCCGGCTAAAGTCCTGCTGAATCACACACACCTGATAGCCGAGGTGAGCGTGTACACACACACACCATGCATGAAGAACCTCCGCTTTGAAGGCAAGTTATTCCTGGAGAAATCATATTTTTGTATTTCTGATTTAAGACCAATTGATTAACAACTAACACTCTGATAAATTACAAATATTGCACTAGGTTTAACATAAAATCATTATTTAAATTAAGTGAACTGCCGTTCAAAAGTCACCAATGCTGCATTTATTTGATCAAAAATACAGTAAAAACTGTGAAATATTATTATAATGTAAATCAGCTGTTTTCTATGTGAATATATAGTAAAGTGTAATTTATTCCTGTGAATTGTCAGCATCATTACTCCAGTCTTCAGTGTCACATGATCCTTCAGAAATCACTATAATATGATGATTTGATGCTCAAGAAACATTTATGATTATTATCAGTGTTGAAAACAGTTCATATTTTTGTGGAAACTGATACGTTTTATTTTTCAGGATTCTTTGATGAATAGAAAGTTCAAAAGAACAGCATTTATTTAAAACAGAATCTTTTGTACTATTATAAATGTCTTTTGATCAATTTAACGCGTCTTTGTCGTCATTCAATTTTATTTTATTTTATACTGACTGCACATGTTTGAATGGGTGTGTTTAAAGTCATTAAATTAAATGCTTTTTAGCATAGAAAGTATTTTTAAAGTGTCATTTTCATGGTCTCTACAATGTCAATCACCAATATAATGTACCTTACGAGAAAAGAAAATGAATGCCTCTCAAATGTATTTTGTTGTAAAGATATTAATTGTAGATATTTTTCCTGCGGTGTATAATTCACAGTGTAATTTCAGTCAATCATCTACCTTAGAAAGTCACAGATATGCGCTGCTTCACACACTGCAAAAATGCTTTTCTTACTTAATATTTTTGTCTTGTTTCCAGTCCAAATATCTAAAAATTTACTAGATGAGTAGAAGATAATATAATAAAATGTATAAGCTAAATTATCTACCAAACGGGTGAGAAAAATAACCCCATTGGCAGATAATTTTTCTTGTTTTAAGCAAAAACTCACTTTATTTTGATTAATTTCCCTAGAAAACAAGACTTAATATCTTATGTCATTTTACTACTTTAGTAAAGCATCTTGATTAAAGGATTTTTTTTAATATATTTGCACTGGAAACAAGACAAAAATACTAAGTAAGAAAAGCATTTTTTGCAGTGTGTTCTGTAAAGCTCTTCTTCAGAGATCTTAGAGGTGTTTGTGGACCTTGAAATGATGCACACCTCATTATTTCTATATGTGTGTTTCAGAAACTTGGTGATCAGACGTCATTGGCCGAGAGTTTACACCTGCTGGCTGTTCTGGCCAATCAGGAGCAGAGATACAGCGAGGCTGTTGTCCTGTGTGAGCGAGCGCAGGAGATCGGAGGAGACGAGGAGTTCTGCTTCCGGCTCGTTCACACGCTGATGAACGCTGTGGTGGGACGAGGAGGACAGGACACGCATCATCAGGTGCACAATGATTGACAGCCAATCAGCCAATTGGGGACATCAAATTTAACATTTAATTTAATATTCAACAATATTATTGATCTGCTTGCATTGACACCATTATATGAGAACTGAACTGA
>JAPDVR010000019.1:1298615-1303615 GCA_026230005.1 Gila orcuttii | reverse complement strand
AATAAAATCATTTAACTTTAAGGAATAATCACACAGTATTTTAACAGTAAACCTCAGTATTTTGTTTGCAAATAAACTTGTTATATTTTAAAAGATTAAATAAATTGTCACTTTATTTTATTATATCGTTTTTGATAGTAAATTTGTATTAAATTATAAATCAAGACAAATTAAAACACAGCAGAGTTTCTGTAAAAATAAAACATTTCATAGGGCCCTATTATTGTATATTAAAATATTTGTTAAAAGTTGTTAAAGTTTTATGAATTCAATTGATTAGAGATGCTTTTTTATTATTAACTAAATTTAATTAAATGCATTAAAATGATTATCAGGACAACTAAAAGGAAAATTAGCTTATGGCTAACTCTGGTACAATGCATCAAATGGGAAAATTTATGTTTGAAATTGTACATGGTCCCTAATAAATAAATAAAAAAACAAAACAAAAATCACTGAATTTTGGAAAAATAAAATGGAATTTTAGAAAAAATAACATGTTAAACTTCAAGTAAATTGTTGTTACATTGTATACGTTCGATGATTTATACTTTTTATTGATCACTTGATTATTTGCATTTAATGTAACCATTGAATTCGAGTCCAGAAAAAAAGAAAAAAAAAAGAAGAAAAAAAAGGTCAAAGGAATTTTGGGGAAAATAAAGCATATTATCATAGGGCCCTGAAACACCTTAAAGCAGATTTCATCTAGATTTCCTTCTGTTCCACAGCAGAACGAACATCAGGTTCGAACGACACGAGGGCGAGGAAATGATGACAGAATGAGCATCTTTGACTGAACTGTCCCTTTAAATCACAAACCGAACCGCAGGCATGCATTCTGGATCCTTCTGTGGGATCATGCATAAATCAGAACACATATTTTGTGCACCTGATTTCACACCTGCGTTGGCTTTATTACCAGCGTCTGATTGAAGTTTATTCTTCCATTAGATTGAGTGTCTCCTACAGCAGATGGTGCTGCCGCCCCAAAACACTGTAAATCCAGTTCACTCAAATATATTACACACAGAAAGTCTGGTTTTTCCATAAAAAGGAAAGAGAAATATATGAACGGCCCTTCAAGAAATATGTCTCAGTGATGCGTGAGACAAAACCTGCCATTGGTTTTGAGAACAGAAAATAATAATCTCCATTTTGATCATTACTAGAATAAAACAAACCATTGCACTTTATTTTTATCACTGTAAAAAAAACCTGTCAAGATCTCTTCCCATATTTATGATTTACGATCACAGCAAAAGCGAATACTAGCTTAAAGGACAAGTTCAGTATTTTACACTTAAAGCCCTGTTTTAAGATTGTTTCTGATGAAATAGAACGGTTAAGATTGAAATTTGGACAAATGCTGCTGTCCCGAGGATTTTCGGTTTCTGTGTTAGCGCCCCCCCCCCCCACCACCTCCACAATGGTTTCATAGGTGCACTGGAACAATCATTCATAAAACGCATTAAACTTTAGTTTACAAAGACGTGAAACTCACCGAGTGGTCTGGGGTGTTCACTGATATGCTCACACAAAAATCGCTGCAAAAGATGCTTTCCAACAGGTTTTATCGTAGTTTTTCTCCAACTCCATTGACTTGTATTGGATGTTCTGTGAGGTACGGTATTACTCCGCCGCCGGAAACAGAAATGTGGTTGTTTGTATTCTTTCTGTAGTCTTCCAGTCGCGGTATCGTAGGCTACGCTATCCAAACAGTGGCAAAGGTGCATTATCGCCACCAACTGGGCTGGAGTGTCTATTATTCAATCTCTCAACGGAAGAATGTCCGGGTGTGAGGCGTTTGGAAAAATAGGTCCACAGTTTTACAACGAATGGTAAAACACCTGTTGGAAAGCATCTTTTGCAGCGATTTTTTGTGTGAGCGATATCAGTGAACACCCCAGACCACTCGGTGTACATGCATACGTAACAGGCTCCTCTTAAAATTCCTATTCCTAAAATATGTAATGAATATATGAAGGTAATTGACCGTAGAGCTGCATATTTCAGAGCGAAGCACAGCACTGTTCATTTTCATGTGAGCTGTGAACTCCATTTCTGCATGTTTAACTGGCATTTGGGGATTTACTCAAGCGAATAAATTAAGACTTAAGGTGATGATACACAGGGCAACTTTTTGAGCAATGCTGCTGGGCAATCTTGCCGAGCAATTGTTACTTGGGCACTTTCCCATTGAAAATGGACAATAAATTTCTCTCTGGATAATTTAGATCGGTCGTGGGCCCTGTGTCTCATCTGGTTGCCTGTTGATGGCAACATTGCCCAGCAACATTGCCCAAAAAGTTGCCCTGTGTATCATCACCTTTAAAGTCAATAATTTTATCCCTTAAAACTCATCTTTTGATCACCAAAATAACATATTTAAACGTTTCTTACTTGAAAAAAAAAATGTCTTCCATGTCTTAAAATATCTTGAATGTAACTCGACACCCTTGCCTCATTTAGTATGCGCGGTTCTATGAATATGCAAATGAGCCCCGCCTCCACTCACACAGAGATCCACTCGTTGACGATCACAGGTTGATCTGATTGGTTACAAGGTAGTTTGTGACGTCAGAAACACCAGCGATTTCAAAGCGTGTTTTTGAGACTGTCTTTGGTTCACTGCAGTTTTAAGGAGAAAATACTCAGCAATGCTGTCGACTTATGAATTTACACATGGTTTGTGTTAAAGCGTATTAAAAACACCACATAGACACATAAACAACATTAAAAGCTGGAGTTTCACCACAGGGGGACTTTAAGATTGAAGAAGTAAATGAACAAAAGAAGTGTTTTTGGTCAGTAACTCATTTGTGAACAGGTCGTTCCTGTAAGAGCGGGTCACTTCCTGTTTTCATCCTCCATTTCCTCAGTCTCTGACCCTGATGAATAATTCATAACTCGTTCAGCGTTCGTTCTTGTAACCCAGATTTACAGCGGGATTGCTCTGGCAAGAGTTTGAGTTTGAAACCAAAAAGAGTTTGGTTTCCATGCTTGTGCACGTTCACAAATTAAGTGTAATTTATAAGTGTAATTAATTAGTGTAATCGTGTTCTGTATTTGAATGATTCATCAAGTATGTAAATGTTTGCCTGTTTTTGTAATGTTCATCAAAATATAATAAGGCAATGATTAATCGTGATTAATCGCATCCAAGATAAAAGTTTGTGTTTACATAATATATGTGTGTGTACTGTGTAGAATTATTTAGTATATATAAATACACACACATGCATGTATATATTTAAGATTTTTTTTTTTATTTATATATATTTATTTATATATATATATATTATGTATAAATATATATATACAGTATATACATGCAAATATTTCATAGATCAGAATGAAGTTGTGATGTTCTTGTGTGTGTGTGTGTGTGTGTGTGTGTGTTTCCTGCAGTCCGGTTGGCGTAACCTCCCTGCGGTGCGTGTGTGTGTGTGTCTGAGACTGGCTCTGGCCGATCTGGCCCTGTTCATGCTGGACCTCCAGTGTGCCGAGGAGAACAGGAAGTCCATCAGCCGGGACAGGAAGTGCTCAGTGGAGAGAGCAGTGGAGGACTTCATCAGTGCTGACCTCACTGAACATGAGAGGGTGAGTGTGTGTGTGTGTGTGTGTGTGTGTGTGTGTGTGTGTATGTTTACCTACATAACTATATTTTGGGGACAAATTTGTACCCATGAAGTGACCAAAAACCATTTAGGGATGTCCTCGTTTGTAAATCTGATATAAAAATAAATTTTTTTTGAAAATGTAAAAATGCAGAAAGCTGTGTGTGATATATAGGTTTAGGGGTTGGGTTAATGTGTGTGTGTGTGTGTGTGTGTGTGTGTGTGTGTGTGTGTGTGTGTGTGTGTGTGTGTGTGTGTGCTTGCGTGCGTGTGTGTGATGGGTAGGTGTGACGGGTAGGTGTGTATGTGTGAGAGTGATGGGTAGGTTTAGGGGTCGGGTTAGTGTGTGTGTGTGTGTGTGTGTGTGTGTGTGATGGGTAGGTTTAGGGGTCGGGTTAGTGTGTGTGTGTGTGTGTGTGTGTGTGTGTGTGTGTGTGTGTGTGTGTGTGTGTGTGATGGGTAGGTTTAGGGGTCGGGTTAGTGTGTGTGTGTGTGATGGGTAGGTTTAGGGGTCGGGTTAGTGTGTGTGTGTGTGTGTGTGTGTGTGTGATGGGTAGGTTTAGGGGTCGGGTTAGTGTGTGTGTGATGGGTAGGTTTAGGGGTCGGGTTAGTGTGTGTGTGTGTGTGTGTGTGTGTGTGTGTGTGTGTGTGATGGGTAGGTTTAGGGGTCGGGTTAGTGTGTTTGTGTGATGGGTAGGTTTAGGGGTCGGGTTAGTGTGTGTGTGTGATGGGTAGGTTTAGGGGTCGGGTTAGTGTGTGTGTGTGTGTGTGATGGGTAGGTTTAGGGGTCAGGTTAGTGTGTGTGTGTGTGTGTGTATGTGTGAGTGATGGGTAGGTTTAGGGTTTGTGTAAGGGGAGAGAATATACAGTTTGTACAGTATAAAAACCATTACGTCTATGTCCCCATTTAGATAGCCAAGTAAAGTGTGTGTGTGTGTGTGTGTCCTCAGGACTGGTCTGCTGTGGGACTCTCTCTGGCTCAGGACGCTCTGACGCTCCTCTCATCTGTCAGTTCGCTCTCGCTGGACTGTGTGGAGACCAGGGCTCGATCGCTCGGCATGCTGGGAAGGTGTCTGAGAATACTAGCCCAGCAGAGAGACCCGCTGTACCCGTGCACACTGTGGGACGAGCCCGTCGCGGTACACACACACACACACACACACACACACACACACACACACACACACACACACCGACTGCTTAAAATGCCCTTTAAATGTCATGGAAATTCCATGTGTTTTAGTTATGCACTACTCTACAATATTTTATAATATTGCATACACACACTCTTATATAATGCATATGATGAAAAGTGGAAGTCATTTTTTACTTCTATTCAGCAAGGATGCTTTAAATTGATCAAAAGTGACAGTATAAACA
>JAPDVR010000019.1:1256115-1293615 GCA_026230005.1 Gila orcuttii | reverse complement strand
ACTATTATAAGGTGACTTGTTCTTTTTCACATTTAAAACGGCACATTTAACAGTATTTTATTAAATGTCCCATTAGATCTATTATATTTCTCGCTGTATATAGTAAGAGAACTGAAGTGGATGATTGTATGTTTTCATTTGTTATTATTTAATTCAAGTTCTGCAATATTTCCAAATGCTGATACTGTACGTCTAGTGTGTCGATCCTTTATACTCCTTTAGGCTGCTCATATTCATTTACATTTATTCTTTTAGCAGACTTAGACTTTATGATTACAGATGACGAAACTCATTCCATCAGAAGCGATTCATCCTGAGAAACATTCCGACTAGAACAGAGATGAATTGAGTAGAAGTATTTGAGTTTAGACTGTGATTCACACTTCATGGTTCTTATCACTCTTTCAGGCCTTCAGTCACCTGACCATAAACCCAAACCACCTGAGGATTCTGGGAGAAATGCCTCCCAACTTCAGGATCCTGCTGCTCCAGCACTCAGAGGACAGGTGGGAGGACAGATTCTATTCTATTATGGAAATGTGTGTTGAAATGTGCATGGAAATGTGGGTTTAGATTTATGCTTTACAAACTGTTTCAAAGCAGCTTCAACCAACAATGTGAACTTCATTAAATATGAAACATATTAATTTCCAGCTGTAAAGCAACTCTACAGAAGACTATAGTGTCACATTACAAACCAAATCAAACACCATGACCTACATTCTATTCTATTCTACTGTATTTTATTCTGTTCTATTCTGCCCCTCTGTTCTGTTTTGCTGTATTCTATTCTAATTTATTCTATTCTATTCTATTGTGCCCCTCTGTTCTGTTTTACTGTATTCTATTCTAATTTATTCTATTCTATTGTGCCTCTCTGTTCTGTTTTACTGTATTCTATTCTAATTAATTCTATTCTGCCCCTCTGTTCTGTTTTACTGCATTCTATTCTAATTTATACTATTCTATTCTGCCCCTCTGTTCTGTTTTACATTATTCTATTCTATTATCTGTTCTACTCTGCTCTATTGTATTTTACTCTTTTCTATTCTGTTTAATTCTATTGCATTTTACACTGCTCAGTTCTTCATTTCTCTTTTTTATTCTGTTTAATTCTATTAACTGGCGTGAGTCCTGTCATCGTGTAGGTCTGTGCTGTACGGCGGGTTCTACGAGAAGGTTAAAGCCACAGAGACTCAGAAAGGAAAGAGTGCGACAGGTAACGTCCAACTCACCTTTACTCTCTTCCTCTTTATTTTTTTACATTTTCCCCCTTTTCATTGCAGACACAGACTTATTTAATAAGTAATACTTTTACAGTGTCCCTGTTGCATATCTTACATGTATTTATTATAGTTATAAAAGTAAATTATGCACAATTACAAGCAACTGAACCCTAAACCAAACCCTTAGCCTGATTATATAGAAAGTTCATGTTGTTTATGAATATTACTCTGTACTTATTTATATAATTACACTGTAACAAGAGCACCTTCAAAGTGTAACCAATAATAATAATACAATTTTAGGTTAATAAATAAAGGTTTAAAATAAAATAAAGGTTAATAAATTAAATTTTGCATGAATAAAATTAGATTACATGATCCTTCAGAAATCATTCTAATATGCTGATTTGATGATCAAGAAACATTTATGATTATTATCAATGTTGAAAACAGTTCAGATTTTTGTGGAACCTGTGATACATTATATATTTCATTTTATTTTTTGATGAATAAAAGTATTCATTTCTGTAGAAAAGTCTTCTGACCCCAAACCTTTGAGTGCTAGAATATATATATATATATATATATATATATATATATATATATATATATATATATATATATATATATATATATATATATATATATATATATATATTGGTTGTGAGTTTAATTAGTGTTTTTTTATGTGAATGCTTTCTGCAGTTGTTACATTATGAGTGTTTTGCACAGGTTTGGTAAGGTGGAGATACTGAGAGCACTGATGCGTGTGTGTGCGTGTGCGTGTGTGTGTGTGTGTGTGTGTGTGTGTGTGTGTGTGTGTGTGTGTGTGTGTGTGTGTGTGTGTGTGTGTTCTGTAGGTGGTCTGATCTGCTCTAGACTGGTCAAGGCCTGTGTTCAGAGATCATCTCAACTGAAGCTCCACAAACACCTGAAAGAGTTCAAACATCTGAGCGCACACACACACGTGAGAGCTTTAATGAGGAAACAAAACATGAAAAGCATCTTTCAATATGAAAAAATTAACATCAAAACGTTTTTTTTCTCTCTTTATAAAGGAAGGGAGATCTGGAAAGCTGGACGAGTGTTTTAAAGCACTTCTTGAGCAAATGGAGAAATACCTGCACCCTGTTCTCTCACAGTTTGACTTTTCATGCTTTAGGTGCCAAAACACACACACACACACACACACACATACATAATCTCATGAATCTGGGGGCGGGAAAATCATATTTTACTTTGGTAACGAGTTATTGTACCTATAAATGTGCCTTCTGTTCCATTTTTAGTGTCCTGTGTGAAATATATTATGGTCTGCCTTCATCTTTCTCTAATTTCCTCTTTTGTCTTATTAGTGTTCGTTCCCCGTCCTTCTCCACATCGGCCCGAGCCAAAGACAAGGAGGAGAAAAACACTGAGAAACCTCTGCCAGGTACGACACCCTGGACAGACAAAACACCTCTAGATGGAGATTAGCATTAGAATTAACCGTTTTCAACACTGATAATAATCATAAATGTTTCTTGATCATCAAATCATCATATTATAGTGATTTCTGAAGGATCATGTGACACTGAAGACTGGAGTAATGATGCTGAAAATTCAGCTTTGATCACAGGAATAAATTACACTTTACTATATATTCGCAAATCAGCTCTATGAAATATTAATAATCAATAATAACTGGTTATAATTGACTATGAATATTTGGATCAGTTAATATAATTAACTTAATGTAGTAAAATTAACTTTTACTTCAACCCACCTGTTTGTCCCGTGGACACTCAGCATTAATTGTTCATTACTTCTAAGAAATATTCATTTCCGGGGAAGGGAAATGTCTTTCTTACTGTACAGTACTATTAAGAGCATGTAATCACAATCTAGATCGTAAGGTAAACTTAATATGCAAGCAGAGAATCAGAACCAAATACATATTGTGCACAAGTTTTATTAACAAAAAACACGAAAACATAACTAACATACAAACAATTACACATTCATTCATGCATTCATAGGTAGATGGTGAAAGTGACAGAATGAAACCGCAGGTAGGAAATGGAACTATGGAAAAGATTCATTTAACTATGAAAAGAACCATCAATATTATCATTTTCAAAGCACCTTCTTAAATTGATACTTGCATGGCTTTGCAGTGGACACAATTCTTGAAGTTGTTGAAAATTGAAGTCGTTGACGGTTCCGTGAGTGTCAAATGTTGAAGTAGCAATCGTTTTCTTCTCCGTTGGATGAAGAAGATGATGAACTTGCATAGGTAGTTCGACTCTGGTCTGGTTGGAGGTTTTCTCTCTCTCCATGAGCACATGGCTGAGCACATGCAGATTGTGTGACCTCCCGGCCCTGGGCCGGAGAGGCCATGCAGGCAACCCAGGAGTGAAGAAGTCGGCGTAGTTGGTTGCCCATTCAGTGATGGTAAAGTGGTAGTTTTCTTCTGAGTTGAAATGAAGAAAATACAGTCTGACTCTGTTAGGAGAGTGAAGGCATAGCAGGCTGTGGTCACATGGTCACAGCCCATGGGCCCCGGTGGGGGCCCCCCCAGACATCAACCAACAGTCGAGAAGCAGGAGCAAGAGAGGGCTGATCTTGTGATCAGTGATTACATTTACATGCAGCCAATAACCCGTTCAAAACCTGGATATTAGCCATAACCCGGTCGCGCACGGCCATGTAAACACCAGCAAAAACCCGAATATGCTCATATCCCGGATTTTAAAAACCTGAATACCGGAATATATGATACCTGGGGTACCCCTTTTGTAACCCGAATTTTTGGTCATGTAAACGTGTATCGGCATATCCCCATAGTGATTTGTGTTCTGCGCATGTTTTATTCGCAAGGAATCTTGGTTTTTTGAGTAGAGGAACTTCACGGCGCATACAAAAACCCGCGTGCAGTATGCCGGAAGTAAACATGGCGAGACGCAGCACAGCATACTTTTGGAGCGAGGTCAGTACCAGCACCAAAGCGCAAACAAAGGCGATCGCTATCTGCCCCGAACTATTCATTATAGGGCTGCAACTAACGATTATTTTCATAATCGATTAATCGGACGATTATTTTTTCGATTAATTGATTAATCGGATAAAATTTCAATTTGATTTTTTGTTTATTACAACTAAATAAAACCCTTAATCATGGTATTTATGTGTAAAAGTGTACAAAAGCCACACATTGAGTTTTACTAATATCAATATTTGCATTGTTTTTAATGATAATTGCTGATGGCAAGTTGACAACCATGAAAAACAAAAAAATCTAAATTATATACAACATTGTTTTAACATAATTTTTGTTAAAAACTAATTTACACAGACATGTTCAGATGTGAAGATAGAAACCAAAAACATGTAAAGTACATAATTCATTTAATTTTTATTTAAGATTCAATTAATTATAAGGATAAATGGCTAAAATAAATATAGAAAGACTGAAAAAAAGCGTGTGAACGTAGTAGAGCCGCAGTAGATCGCGTTTGTAAAACAATTAAAACTTAATAGAAGACAAATGCTATAAAAAGAGAACGGAATGGAGACGCAGCAAACAGACTTGATTAAAAGGACAAGAAAATGATGCATTAGTGCACAAGCATTCGCTGAAAACCACTGACTACAGTGACTAAAAAACAATCTTTTACTGCTGCTGTTAATAACTGCCTTTATATTTAGTGCTTCACTTTCTAAACACCGTTTTAATTTAGCCTATTTCTGCGTAGCGCTATTTTAATCCATCACTTATGTTGCGAGCGAAATGATTGCACAACCTGATGCCCGAGACAAAATACAGACATCCCAAGTCTCCCGGAAGTTCCGGGAGTCTCCCGCATATTGATAGCGGCTCCCTGATGCCCGCAAATTAGTTCAAACTCCTGGAATCTAGAGCGTGCAAGCAAGAGAGCGCATGCGAGACAGAAGAGAGTGCTCCAAAGTCCAAACTGTGTAGCGCGCGCACGACAGAGCGGCACAGGGAGAGAGACCTTGCGTGTGTGCCGCATCATGATAGGCCTGTTTCAACCAATCACCAGTAAATGCTCCCCGTAACGTAAGCAGAGCAACTAATCGATAATGACATTCGTTGACAACGATTTTCATAATCGATTATTATCGATTATATCGATTAGTTGTTGCAGCCCTAATTCATTATCCACGTGCTGAATTCGCATATTGCGTCTTAAGGTTGTCCGTACGTCCAGACGCTAACCGTGCGTTGCCGTTTACATCGGGATATTGCAATTCCATGTATACAGGAGAAACTCTCTCTGCTCACGCATGTAAACGGGTTATTCCTAATGTTTCAGAAACCCGAATAGTGACCTTAACCCGACCATAACCCAAATATTGGCTGCATGTAAACATTTATTCAGTGATCTTTAACATGAAGATGTCACACCCTCTGGTGGTCTGTGAGCCAATAAGAAGTGTTTCCTTTGGAGGGAAAATTTGACGACCCTTTGTGTTAGAGCAGGACATTTGAATCTGTAATTTCATTGGGTGTTTAAGAAAAAGAATCTTCAAGATTCTTATAATACCCATGCGTCACAAAGTTAGCAAAATGCAATGTAAATTAACACATGGGGAACGAAGATTGGAGTTTACAGAAACCAAACATACCACACATATGATTCTGGTTAACCATAGTATGCAAAGTCTGAAACATTAACCCATTAGAGTTTACAAGAAAACATAGGCCAAAACAACATCAGAAAGAAAATCATGAGATGTGAAAATTAGATACATGTTTGTACATTTTTCAAGTGTATATATATATATATATATATATATAGAATATATAGGATTGACACTGAGTTCTGCCAGTGGTGTTAGTTTCAGGGGAAGTTGGCCACATATCTTAGTTGGGAGACTGAGTTTGCCGGACTATTCATTAAATATAATGAATAATTTGTGTGTGATTTGTCCAGACGCTACATAGAAAACAGCTGATGTACATTATAATCATATTTCACTGTTTTTACTGTATTTGTGATCAAATAAATGCAGCGTTTGGTGAGCAGAAGAGATAAATGTCTCTACTAGCTTTTCGCTCATGTGTTCAGCTGCTGTTATTAACACTGTCGGAAAGTGTTTCTCAAGAGAGCGTATCGGCGTGAGTTTGATTTGATGTGTGCACATAAGAAGATGTTTGATATGGAGGTCAAATATGACATCTGAGGAGCTTTAAGGGCTGAAATATTGATCAGATTTGAGATCTGAGTCCATCTTTAGCTGTAAAATATGCACCAATAAAAAATCCCCACATGCAATATAAAGCTCACAATAAATAAGAAAATGTGAAGCACACTGAAGCTAACTTAACCATCTTCTAATGCATAATTTATGGAACTTCAGAGGACCTATAATTCGATTTTACATGTTTAACTTTTTTCAGTGTGTAATGTTGCTGTTTGAGCATGAAAAAGAGAGTTATTCTCTATATCAGTGTCAGTGTTTCTGAACTCCTGAAACGCCTCCATTGTAGTCTTGAGTTTCTTCCGTCACAATATTCCTCATTATAATAATTAATGCGCAGAATAAAGGGGCGGGGCCTGGTTAAGTTAGTTAGTAGTGTATTAAACTGGTGGTTATGGGAAGGGGTGGGACATTTCCCAAACACACTCGAAGCGCTCGACCAATCACAACACACTGCTCCAGCCGACCAATCAGAGCACAGTGTGCTTTTCAGAAGGAGGGGCTTCATAGAGACAGGAAGTAAACAGAGCGTTACTGACAGACTGGGATGAGAGGAGCCGCAATAATGGAGAATATGAGGAAAATAATCAAAATTCAAGCAGGAAAACCTGTTGACTTGGCATAATAGGTCGTCTTTAAAATAAAAGTGCTGAACATCTTTGTGTGTGTGTGTGTGTGTGTGTGTGTGTTCTCCAGATCCTGGCGAGTGTGTGGTGATTCTCGCTGACCGGATGTTGTTGGAGTTTCCTCTCGAAGCGTTAAGTGTCCTGCAGGCGGACGGCATCGGCTCCGTGTCTCGAGACTTCTCGCTTCAGGTTCTTCACGCACGTCTACAGACGCTTGATACAGGTGATCTTATACTCACAACACCTTTATACATGTTATATCGGTTATACTAAATACCATCCATCTCTTCTGATGTTTCCACAAACATATGAAGCAGCACAACTGTTTTCAACATTGATAATAATAATAATAAACTCCTCGCACTTTGTAACGCATCTTTCCTTCGCTGGTCAAAATGACCCGAAGCCCTAAAATTATAGTTTTTGTTTTTTGTCCAGAATGCTTATTTTATTTCCTTTTGATATTTCATTTGCTTTTTTTAATGTAAAATTTATTTTATTTACCTTTAAATGACTAGATTTGATCACTAAATAATAAATAAATAGTAATTTAAGCACATTCCTCACATTCTTTTAACTTAAATTCAAAATAACTGACAATTTCATGCATAAACATTTTAATTTAGCTCAAAATATCTTACATTGGGTGTCTTTGCAGACCTCTTATGGAAAAAAAAATATATAACATGATATTTCATGACTCTAGATTGCCTTATATCTCTATATGGAGTAAATGAGCTGTTCCGCTGGGTCCTAAAGTCAGTTTCTCTTCAGTGTGCATTCAAGTACACATGTAGACATTATAAAATAATTTTTTGGTAAAGTTTTAGCATTAGTTTATACTAAAGCATTCCCCGTATTGTTACTTTTTAAAATTTCAATCACAAAACTCCTCAAATTTTTTTTTTCTGTGTGTATTCATGGTTCAAGTGCGAGAAAAATCCTTGGGTCTTGGACCCCTCTGATGAACACTCAATTTTTTTCATTAAAAAGAAAAATGTGTTTCGTGTCAAAATGACCCGAGATTAAGATGAGGGTCAAGCATCATATTATACTGATTTCTGAAGGATCATGTGACACTGAAGACTGGAGTAATGATGCTGAAAAATTTGATCACAGTAATAAATTACACTTACACTACTATATATTCACATAGACATAGAATGTCTCTTCTACTGCAGATTCAGGATGTTCAATCAGCAAAAACAAGCTCCGAAACACATCCGACAAAACCAAATGAAGTGTCTGTCGTCATTCATAAACGTCTACACATCATCTGCCTTTGTGTTTGAGGATAAAATATGATGATGTTCTCAGCTGCCAATAAGAGTGCAGTACTCTAATCTTCATTTAATGCAGTTTTGCATATTTAAATCCAATATTTGTGAATCCATTCCATCTAGGCGGGGAAATGACAAATCATCCAGCAAAACATCAGTCAAACATTCCTCTATAAAACTATATTCCTGTCAGTTAATCAGAATATATTTGTCATATTTCATCTGATTAAATCTCACTCGCTCTAATTAGTAAATGCATAAAAGCGTGTGATGATGAAGCACGTGTAGTTTATCACAATCACAAACACAAAGAGACACTTTTTTCAATTAAGTTTTAGCATTTCAAACCTCACAAGTTTCTTTTTGTTAAATGTTTTGCTAGAAGAGTGTGTTTGTGTTGCTTGCTGTGATATTTTATGAAACGCTGTCCATCACGATATAAAAACATCCGGATACATTAGTTTCCGGATACAATAGTGTGATTGCGCAGTGGATAAGACACATCGCTTTGGTGTGAGAGACCAGGGTTCGAATCCACTGTGAGACACCAATGTGTCCCTGAGCAAGACACTTAACCCCTATTTGCTCCAGAGGCGTGCGACCTCTGACATATAGCAATTGTAAGTTGCTTTGAATAAAAGCGTCAGCTAAATGAATAAATGTAAATGTAGAACTGACCTTCAGGTTTTCCGGGTGAATGGAGTGAATAAGTGTTTTGTTTGCTGTGTAAAACATGCTGCTTTTTCCCAGTATTACCAGAGAGCTGATTCTCCATCGGGGTTTATATAGTTCACTTCTGCTTTAAGAAGTTTGTGCGTCCCTGAATGAGAGTAAAGACGACGAGAGCCAGAAGAAATCGAAATACGTCCTGAGGTTTTTTAATCACCTCGTTCACAAACCCCCGAATAAAAAACATACGCTAATAGGAAATACTCTCTCGTTCAGGATTTACCAACTCGTAATCTCTTTACAGTTCAAATGTGCCGTTGCATTTGGGACGTTTAAAAAAAAAATGTGCGTAATTCATTTATTTTCAACTCGTGCTTGGCTTCTGCATGTACATTGACAAATTAAAAACTAAACCCCCCTACACTTGAAGGCTTTCCTGAGCGCTCTTCGTGTCGAGGGCTGGTATTTCCATACGGATTAAGGGAAAGGGAAGGTTTAGGGATGTGAGATGTAATGGGAAAACTGTTTGTTTTTCTCTCGAACTGGCAAGGCGAAGTTTAAGTACACTTCACACACACTAACTGAAGTTTACTTCACTATATTACAATTAAATCCTAATCTAATCATGACGAACTATAGATCGCTGGAAAGGTCTAAGACTCCTGAATAGATATTTCAGCACTGTTTTTTATTACAAATTATGTAGGAACATTAATAGATCAATTTATGACAAGAGTGCACCTCAAAAAATCTACATCATAACAGGAGTTCTGGCCTTTGTCACAAAAAGTCGACGCACACACTTTTAATAATTGAAACTTTGGTTTTCATGCTAAAAGTTCATAATAAAACATATCGGTGACACTTTATTTGAAGGGGTGTGCATAAGACTGACATGACACTGTCATAAACATGACATAACACCTGTCATGAACATGAAGGAGTCTTTATGAATGTTTATGACTGTTGTCATTAAGTGTCATTTGGTAAATTATGACACTTTTAATGCAAAGTTGACATTGTTTAAAATGTCTTTGTTATGACAACTTGACATTGACAAAGACAAAAATGTCTTGATTATGACAACTTGACATTAACAAAGACAGAAATGTCTTTGTTATGACAACTTGACATTAACCAAGAACTCATAACCTGTCAACCTGTCACAAATATGTCATAACAGGTCTAATTATCAAACTTAAAGAAGTTATTTAGTTTTGCATTAACATTACATTACCCTGTCATATGTTAAATCATTTGTCATATGTCATATGTCATATGTTAAAGCATTTGACAGTGTAATAACCCTTAATGACATCTTTATAACTAGAACAATGTGTTCCACTTTACTTGAGGACAAGTAAAATATTCATGTCACAGTTATAATGGTGTCATGACGGCCAAAGTCAAAACCAACCACATATGACAGGGGAATGTAATGTTAACGCAAAGCTAAATAACTTCTTTAAGTTTGATAATTAGACCTGTTATGACATATTTGTGACAGGTTATGATTTCTTGGTTAATGTCAAGTTGTCATAACAAAGACATTTTTTGTCTTTGTTAATGTCAAGTTGTCATAACAAAGACATTTTAAACAATGTCAACTTTGCATTAAAAGTATCATAATTTACCGAATGACACTTAATGACAACAGTCATTAACATTCATAAAGACTCCTTCATGTTCATGACAGGTGTTATGTCATGTTTATGACAGTGTCATGTCAGTCTTATGCACACCCCTTCAAATAAAGTGTCACCATAATATTATCTTTTTTATTGCCTTTTTTTATTGCATCACATATTTTAGTAGTTATCATAAATTAGGTATCACTTGAAAGCTTACGAACTCAGAATTCATCCTGTAAAAACCGTTTTGAAATTGGACGTTGCGTTACCATAGAAACGCTACTCTAAATTATTTTATCGGGCTCCTCCCCTTTTGAGCGTCATCATGTTTCATAATTTATGATCAAAACCTTTTCTAATCTTGACAAAGCACATATTGTCAGAAAGATCTGAGTCTCAAGTTTCCATATTTTGTGACAGAAGTGATATTTGGACAGAAATGTATTAATTTGTTACAGCAGAATGCATACAATTAAATTCAATGGAATGTATGTCACCCGGTGGCTATTTTTGGTATTACGCCTAAACAAAATCTCATGGGAACTTAAATTTTTGTGATATCAACTTCAAATTTGGAACACAACTAGGTTAGATATATGGCTTTGATTTTATAGTAATTTTATATAAAAGAAAAATATTAAGTATAGTATATTTGATTTACTGTAAATTTTAATTTTCATAACTTGCTTTCACTTCAGCAATAATCTGCTGAGTGTTTTCTTTAAAACAAGACCAAACTTAGGTCTATATTCCAAAGCATTCTTGAATTACAACCATTTAAGTTTGAATAGTGCATTTTAAGGGGAGTGACAGTTAATGGGTTAAAAGCTGAACGTCACTGCGTTAGCACCTCAAACTAAATATTTGACAAAGCTATCTTTGTTTGCAATGCTAAAATCAATTAATCTAGGGATGCGCGATATATCGGCCACCATATCGGTATCGGGCGATTTATGTTCATTTTATACGATAATGTATTATTTCCTTCAACTGAGACGCTTCAGATTTGCACTGTTCAACATGATGCTTTTGAATTGCTTGAAATATGATTTGGAATCACTTTAAAAAGGAAAATACAGTGAAATGCAACATGTGCAGCGCAAGTCTGTCATATCGGCTACATAAAATTATCATGAGAACATTATAGTTGTGTGTTTGGGTCATGATGAGTCATGGCTTAAATGGTGAGACTTGTGTTTTTGTAACCAGGCTCTCAAATACTACATAAACATTTGGATTTGGATTTATCAGCCAATACGTCGGTTATCGGCTTTCGAATATAAAGAATTATCGGTTATCGGTATCGGCCAAAATTGTAATATCGGTGCATCTCTAAATAAATCAATAGCTGTAGTGTTGAGCTTGTGTATCTGTTGTTCTTGAGATTGTAATTTTCACACTAAGCACTGGAAATCCAGATTTAGTAATCTGGAAAAGTTTGTATCTGGATCAGTGTGATTCAGTCCAATACCAGCACAACTGTGAGACAATACCTGATCCTGGATAGCAAAATATGGAATTTTATTTCAGATCCAGATGAAACTTTATGACCTGGCTGATTGAAACACATTGAGACTTCAAACATGGAAGAACTATATCAAGAACATTGAGTGCAGAGACGAGACTGTTAGATGTGTGTCTTCGGCTCGATGTGACCAATGGGCCTCATGGGACACATTCATCTTTTGCTTTACTGTCTGACAGATGAACAACACACTCCGAACAACACACTCCGAACAACACACTCAGAACAAGACACTCCGAACAACACACTCCGAACAACACACTCCGAACAACACACTCAGAACACACACTCAGAACAACACACTCCGAACAACACACTCAGAACACACACTCAGAACACACACTCAGAACAACACACTCAGAACACACACTCAGAACAACACACTCAGAACAACACACTCAGAACAACACACTCAGAACAACACACTCAGAACAACACACTCAGAACAACACACTCAGAACACACACTCAGAACAACACACTCAGAACACACACTCAGAACAACACACTCAGAACAACACACTCAGAACAACACACTCAGAACACACACTCAGAACAACACACTCAGAACACACACTCAGAACAACACACTCAGAACAACACACTCAGAACAACACACTCCGAACAACACACTCCGAACAACACACTCAGAACACACACTCAGAACAACACACTCAGAACAACACACTCCGAACAACACACTCAGAACAACACACTCAGAACACACACTCAGAACAACACACTCAGAACACACACTCAGAACAACACACTCAGAACAACACACTCAGAACAACACACTCAGAACAACACACTCAGAACAACACACTCAGAACACACACTCAGAACAACACACTCAGAACAACACACTCAGAACACACACTCAGAACAACACACTCAGAACAACACACTCAGAACACACACTCAGAACAACACACTCCGAACAACACACTCCGAACAACACACTCCGAACAACACACTCCGAACAACACACTCAGAACACACACTCAGAACAACACACTCAGAACAACACACTCAGAACAACACACTCAGAACACACACTCAGAACAACACACTCCGAACAACACACTCCGAACAACACACTCCGAACAACACACTCAGAACAACACACTCAGAACACACACTCAGAACAACACACTCAGAACACACACTCAGAACAACACACTCAGAACAACACACTCAGAACACACACTCAGAACACACACTCAGAACAACACACTCCGAACAACACACTCCGAACAACACACTCCGAACAACACACTCAGAACAACACACTCAGAACACACACTCAGAACAACACACTCAGAACAACACACTCAGAACACACACTCAGAACACACACTCAGAACAACACACTCCGAACAACACACTCCGAACAACACACTCAGAACAACACACTCAGAACACACACTCAGAACAACACACTCAGAACAACACACTCAGAACACACACTCAGAACACACACTCAGAACAACACACTCCGAACAACACACTCCGAACAACACACTCCGAACAACACACTCAGAACACACACTCAGAACAACACACTCAGAACACACACTCCGAACACACACTTAGAACAACACACTCAGAACAACACACTCAGAACAACACACTCAGAACAACACACTCAGAACACACACTCAGAACACACACTCAGAACAACACACTCAGAACAACACACTCCGAACAACACACTCCGAACAACACACTCCGAACAACACACTCAGAACACACACTCAGAACAACACACTCAGAACACACACTCAGAACACACACTCCGAACAACACACTCAGAACACACACTCAGAACAACACACTCAGAACAACACACTCAGAACACACACTCAGAACAACACACTCAGAACACACACTCAGAACACACACTCCGAACAACACACTCAGAACAACACACTCAGAACAACACACTCAGAACAACACACTCAGAACACACACTCAGAACAACACACTCAGAACACACACTCAGAACACACACTCCGAACAACACACTCAGAACACACACTCAGAACAACACACTCAGAACAACACACTCCGAACACACACTCAGAACAACACACTCCGAACACACACTCCGAACACACACTCCGAACACACACTCAGAACAACACACTCAGAACACACACTCAGAACACACACTCCGAACAACACACTCCGAACAACACACTCCGAACAACACACTCAGAACAACACACTCAGAACACACACTCAGAACAACACACTCAGAACACACACTCAGAACACACACTCCGAACAACACACTCAGAACACACACTCAGAACAACACACTCAGAACAACACACTCCGAACACACACTCAGAACAACACACTCCGAACACACACTCAGAACAACACACTCCGAACACACACTCCGAACACACACTCCGAACACACACTCAGAACAGCATCTCTCAGGTTTACAGTGTCCAAACGGACGTCAGGCTGAAAATAACCACACAAATGTAATAATCAGGCCGTGGTCTACAAGCAGCTCCTCATATATGGGTCAGCGAGAGCCTCGTGGGGTGAGAAGTGGGTCGAGACACACACACACACTCGTGGATCGGTGGCTTCGGGGAAGGTGATTCTACAGTTCAGTGTCTGGGTCTGAAATTGCACTTCATCGTGTGGGTTTATATTTTCTATTTAAATTGTTCTAGATATTTTTAGCCACTAACCTCAAAAGTATGTCATTATTTCACCCGTTTCACACTCTGGGAAATGTTATATCTACGCATAATTTGAATAGCTAATCGATTGATGTTCTTTTCATTATTCCCATACAGAAAAATATATAGTCTGAAAATAAATCATAAGTGTTTTGGGTTACACTTTATTTTAAGGCATCTGTTACCCCTTTTCCACCAAAAAAGAACTGGTTCGGAACTGGTGCTGGTTCAAAGTTGGTTCGGAGTTGGTTCAACTTGTGAACCTTCTCAGAACCTGTTTGTTTTTCCACTGACTAGAGCGCCCAGCGAACGACGTCGTTACGTCACTGTGTACGTCGCTGTACGTCTTAGCTAGAAACGCTTGCAAGTACAACATTACTTTGGGATTATCTCTAACTCGTGTACCAAGAAGGCTTTAAAAACAATTGAAATATGTAAGTCTTTTAATCTTTTCCTTTGATATGTAATCTTTTCTGATTAGTTATGTAGCCCTGTCTTGTGTCTTTTTTTTATTTCCGTTTATTTGTTCTATATTGTGACTGTTTTCTTCTTTGCTTACATAATGTTTTAAATAAAAAAATAAAAATAATTAAAAAAAGCTAGAAACGCTTGCGCCATTTTCAAGCATAACAATTACAATGGCGGACTACATCGTGTTTCTGCAAATGTTTCTCCTGGCTTTGCGGTCAGAAAAGATGTTTAGAGCACATATAACCCCGCCCCCAGACCCCGACGTAAGCATGACGTTGTAAAAGAACGGTTCTCTGGTTCTAGTCCAGCAAAGAGTTGGTGCCGCTTTGGAACCAGTTTTCCTGGCCTATAGTAAGTACATGTAGTAATTAATATTACTCAGTACTTCAATATATAATTACACTGTAACAATGACACCTTAAAATAAAGGTTTAAAATTTAGGCATCTGTGTTACAGTGTAATTATGCATTTGGTACTGAGTAATAATAATTAACTACATGTACTTACTATAGGGTTAGGGTTTGGTTGAGGGTTAGTTGCATGTTATTATGCATCATTTATAGTTATTACTACAGTAACTACATGTAGCAAGGACACTGTAAAGTATAAAAAGTTAATACTTGTTCAAAACAATCACTTCAGCAAAGTTTGTACTATTTTTTGATGTATATAAAATATTATTTTTGTTCAATAAATATATTGTGGCTATACATTGCAGACGGGGAACGTCTGTGAGGGGATTTAATATTTCATCGGGATTTTAAATTCAACCTTTAGCATTTATCTTTTTCTTTGAATAATTGTTTCACACTTCTTCAGACCTCGGCACTAAAATGCCATATTTTATACAACACAGATTGCAGTTGTATTTTTTCAGTCTGAGCTGCTGTATAATAACTGTAGTTATAATATAATATTGGTCCACCTGCACTTTAGTGTGTTCATGCTCATAAGAAAGTGATCAGACACAATATCATGTGCGACAGTCATTAGCATTATTTGAACATTTATATTTTAGCATTACGTACAGCCAAGCAGTGCTTTTTGTTATTTTACACCATATTTTCCATAAGACACTGAATACATTACAGCATAGATTGGAGAAATTCAACATTATACTAAACTTATTCATGCACTGATAGTGTTTATGATAGTTTATTTTCCTCATAACTGGCACATGTGCAGTGTGTATTTGAAGCACTTCTTATCTTGTCCCTTTTTTACGCTAAGTTTTATCTGATATACACTGCCGTTCAAAAGTTTGGGTCTTCAGTGTCACATGATCCTTCAGAAATCAGTATAATATGATGATTTGATGCTCAAGAAACATTTATGATTATTATCAATCTTGAAAACAGTTATTTACATTTTTATTTCAGGATTCTTTGATGAATATAAAGTTCAAAAGAACAGCATTTATCTGAAATATAACATTAAACTCTATCGTTCAAAACTTTGGGGTCAGTAAGAATTTTTATTTTATTTTTGGGGGGAAATAAATAAAATAAAATAAAGCAGTTTTAGTCTACTAGAACCCATAATTTTTCCCTCAGATTTTTGCCTTATTTATTGATTTGAATATTCACTCACCATATTTGCGCCATTTGATAAAAATTGTTCAAATGATCACCAGCCTGATTAATGCATCCTCGCGACAGCGACACCTACTGGTCATAAACTTAAAAAACAGTTTCTGCTGCTTCATAAAAACTGACATATTCCAATATTAGAACTATATATTTTTTTGTAACACTACAATAAGTTTGCATTTGTTATCATTAGTCACTGCATTAGTGAACAACTATGAAATAAAAACAGTTCTAGTAAAAAGTTTTGAGTCAAACGTTTCGAGTAAACTGTTTCCCTATAATGAGCTGGATCAAAGAAAGTCACATTTAAATGTGATCGTGCAAAACTGAAATTGTTCAGCGTAATGTGTTTATGTGACTTTTGCTTGAGGCAGATGAATGTCTCTGTTGCATTAAATTCACATTATTGAAGAACACAATGGTTAATATTAAATGTCACTGGCCTTTGTGAGTGACTGTAGGAGCATCGCACTAGTTTTACACTCTATAACAAGCCAGTCAGACGCTCATTTCCGGTTTTAATCATCTTTCTCGTCAGAGACGGTTGAAAGTGACAATAAAAAAGAGGCCAAAGGTGTCCGAGGAATCAAGGGGAGAGTCGATCAAAGCCGAGGAATCAAAGCGGTGAGTTTTCTAGACGAGTCTGGCGACCGCTGATAGAGACACACACGTTTAGATGTTCTCTCTCCCCATCCTTCCCTTTTAATGCCACTCACACACTGCAAAACATGCTTTTCTTACTTAGTATTTTTGTCTTGTTTCCAGTCTAAATATCAAAAAATTCTTAAATCAAGGTGCATTTACTAAAGTAGGAAAATGCCATAAGATATTATGTCTTGTTTTCTGGGGAATTAATCAAAATTAAAGGACAATTCCGGCCAAAAATGAACCTAGGGTTAATAACACTCGGGTACCGAGTCGACCGTTCTCTGGGATGCGTTTTCATGATAATCGAATGTACCCAGTTTTAACGTTAGTTTTAGTTTAACCACCAGTGATGCGCGGGTCAATGTATAAACAACCCGCACCCGACCGACGTTTTCAACTAACCCGCCCGCAACTCGGACCGCAAAAAAAGAAAGAAAATATTGTACCCGACCCGCTTCCTGACCCGCATTTTTTTAAAGTAGTAAATGCTCATCGTAGCGTCATTGGGCCATAGACGTAGGAACTAGGGGTGCGGTGCAGTGTGTGCAATGTTTATGTTTCAACCCTGCTTGAAGAATTCATCAGCAGGTCAACTGAGAGAAAAGTGTGAAAGCCCGTAGGAGCGCAAACTGTTCTTTTTCTGAATGCTGTATGATATAGCCTAGTGTTATGTAATAAAGGCTTGATTTATTCATTTATTTCGTTTCATTTTCTTAACAATTAAGATGCTGCATGTGTTTATCCAGTCTAATCGAAGTGTGCGTCTCTCCCCCCGACTTTCCCAACAAAAATCCTGCCCCCTCTCAGAAAATACATAAATCTGACATTACTGAGCTATATGTGTTTAAAAGTAGCCTATTAAAATGGTACAATGGCATTGCTCAGTTCAACGTGATGGGAAATCTGGCATTTTGTCCCGCTTTTAAAGGTTTAATTGGCATCTTTATTTCAAACGACCCGACCGACCGCGACCCGAATATCATTAAAAATACATTTGGATGAGGCACCGCTCATTTTGGATCAATCCACGCATCACTGTTAACCACAGATGAGCTTATAACACTAGTATATAGAGCATAAAATAAGTAAAAATAAAAATCGCTATTTAATACCACTAACAAGGCTCAAAATAGCCCCACACTAACACGCTAGCATAATGAGGGTCTCTACCTGCAAACCAAAGCATTGAGAACTGTGGAAGTGTACAGACAGTTTAATAAGGAGATACTTTATAAAGACTTTTAAAGATCTTCTTCTATACACTTACAAAGTTGTCAATGCTTCAGTTTGCAGGTAGAGTTTGTTATTTAGCCCTAGGTTCATTTTTGGCCAGAATTGTCCTTTAAGTGAGTTTTTGCTTAAAACTAGCAAAATTATCTGCCAATGGGGTGAGACAAATAATATTGTTTCTGTTTGAATTACGATTATTTTTCTTACCCGATTGGCAGATCATTTTGCTCGTTTTAAACAAAAACTCTTCTCTAAATCTTTTGTCATTTTACTCTTCTAAATGCATCTTGATTTAAGAATCTGTAGATATTTTGATCTTATTTTAAGAATCTTTCGATATTTGGTCTGGAAACAAGATGAAAACACTAAGAAAAGCATTTGTGCAGTGATAATGAGGACTCTTTGCTCTTCTTCAATTCCTCCTCCTCAGTTATAAAACATAAAGTAAAGTGACCTTCTTCTTTTCTGCAGGCTCTGGTCACTCGTGTCCCGCCGCCACACACCGTCCCAGTGGACACACACCGCTTCAGATGTATCCTTCAACTTAAACCACCTTCATTTTCTGTCTCAGAAGCGTGTGTGTGTGTGTGTGTGTGTGTGTGTGTGTGTGTGTGTGTGTGTGTGTGTGTGTGTGTGTGTGTGTGTGTGAAATGTCAGAGAATATATTGTAGAAATATATTCTTAACACAGGCTTGAAGATGTAGTTGATTCGCCGGAGGAAGATGAGGATGAGGAGGGAAAACCGGCTGGTGAGTGGAACTAGTTTCAGAAACATTTTACTTTAATGTGACACATATTTTGAGTGAAAGCGGTTGAAAGCATTATCATTGTATAAAGGATAATCACAATAATACCTACGATTTTAGTACTTTTATTCAACAAGGATGCATTAAATTGATCAAAAGTGACAGTAAAGATGTTTATAATGTTACAAAAGATTCTGTTCTTTTTAACTTTCTATTCATCAAAGAATCCTGAAAAATAAAATGTATCACAGTTTCCACAAAAATATTAACCGTTTTCAACATTGATAATAATCATAAATCATAATTGATCATAAATTTCTTGAGCATCAAATCATCATATTATACTGATTTCTGAAGGATCATGTGACACTGAAGACTGGAGTAATGATGCTGAAAATTCACAGGAATAAATTACACTTTACTATATATTCACATAGAAAACAGATGATTTACATACATTAGAATAATATTTCACTGTTTTTGCTGTATTTTTTATCAAATAAATGCAGCTTTATATAAAAAGCAATAAAAATAATTTTGTTCCAAACTTTTGAACGATAGTATATTAAAAATAACCTTTTTAATTCAGCTGTATCAAAACTTTGATTTGAGAGTGAAAAGTACAGATTTAATATCGTTTTTAAGACACTTTTTTGTTTATGCATCTGGCCCGATAATTTCCATAAACATACTTCTGAAGTCATAGAAAATAGCTTTTTCAAAGCTTTGTTTTGATTTTGATTTTATTGAATGGAGAAAACAATACATTTGTTACAGTATTATATTAATCTTAGTATATTAATCTTTGTTAATGTTAGTTAATAAAAATCCAGCTGTTCATTGTTTGTTCATGTTAGTTTACAGTGCATTAACTAATGTTAACAAACACAACCTTTGATTTTAATAATGTATTAGTAAATGTTGAAAGTAATATTAACTAAGAATAATAAATGCTGTAGAAGTATTGTTCATTCTTAGTTCATGCTAACTAAGGTAGTTAACTAATGCTAACTAATTGGGGTTTGTATTGGGATGTATTGGGATGAGGGTTTGTCAAGTCAAGTCAAGTCAAATATATTTATATAGCGGTTTTCACAATACAGATTGTATCAAAGCTGCTTCACAGTATCAATCAAAACAACTTAACAATGTTTGTTTATTACTGGAAAAAAGACATCCAAGTTTGGTAGAGCTGATCAATGGTATGATTGGTTAATTAATTTGAATATCCCCAACTGAGCAAGCCAAAGGCAACAGTGGCAAGGAACCGAAAAACTCCATCCAGTGACCTAATGGTGTCCTAACACCCCATCAGATGACCCAATGGAGAAAAAAAACCTTGGGAGAACCCAGGCTCAGTCGGGGGCCAGTTCTCCTCTGGCGTTTATGAACTAGAGGCCGAATTTACAGTAATTGTAAGATAAAAAATTTATATGAATGCCTGGCTAAATAGATGCGTCTTCAGTCTAGTTTTAAACTGGGAGAGCGAGTCTCAGCTACGAACAATATCAGGAAGGCTATTCCAGAGCTTCGGAGCTAAATGTGAAAATGCTCTGCCTCCTTTGGTGGATCTGGATATCCTAGGAATGACCAGAAGCCTCGAATTTAGTGATCTTAAAGAGCGCGATGGATTGTAAGGCGATAGAAGATCCGTTAAATAGACTGGAGCTAAACCATTTAGAGCTTTATAAGTCAAAAGCAATACCTTGTATTTAATACGGAACTTTATAGGTAACCAATGAAGTGATGATAAAATTGGTGTTATATGATCATATTTTCTTGATCTAGTAAGAACTCTAGCGGCTGCATTTTGGACTAACTGTAGCTTGTTTACTGAAGATGCAGGACAACCAGCTAATAAAGCATTACAGTAATCTAGTCTCGAGGTCATGAATGCATGAACTAACTTTTCTGCATCAGAGACTGATAGCATATTACGTAGCTTAGCAATGTTTCTAAGGTGGAAAAAGGCAGTTTTTGTAACATATGAAATATGCTTTTCAAAAGACAGGTTGCAGTCTAATGTAACACCCAGGTCTTTTACTGTAGAGGATAAAGTAACAGGGCATCCTACTATGTTAAAGTCGTGCTGTGAAAGGTTTTGTGGACGTTTTTTAGAACCGATAAGTATTACCTCTGTCTTGTCTGGATGTAATAAAAGAAAATTACGCGTCATCCAATCTTTTATATCTTTAACACAATCTGTCAATTTGGATAATTTAGCGTATTCATCTGGCCTTGATGAAATATATATTTGAGTGTCATCAGCATAACAATGGAAACTAATTCCATGTTTCCTTAGAATATTACCAAGTGGCAGCATATATATTGAGAATAATAAAGGGCCTAACACAGATCCCTGCGGCACTCCATAGTTTGCCGAAGTTATAATCGATTTTTCTCCATTTAAGTAGACGAAATGGTAGCGGTCAGATAAGTATGACCTGAACCAGCTTAATGCTTGTCCTTGAACACCAGTGTAATTTTGTAGTCGATCTAAGAGTATTGTGTGATCTATAGTATCGAACGCAGCACTAAGATCAAGTAAAACTAGTACTGAGATACAGCCTTGGTCCGAAGCTAAAAGTAAATAATTTGTGATTCTAACAAGCGCAGTTTCAGTGCTATGATGTGGCCTGAATCCAGACTGAAACTTTTCATAGATGTCGTTTTCTTGCAAGAAAGAGCCGAGTTGAGCGGACACAACTTTTTCTAATATTTTTGACATAAATGGAAGATTCGAAATGGGTCTGTAATTTCCTAGGTTATTTGGATCTAATTGTGGTTTCTTAATAAGAGGTTTTATAACTGCCAGCTTGAACGTTCTTGGAACATGACCTAAAGATAAAGATGAGTTAATAATATTGAGAAGAGGCTCTTCCACTATAGGTAACACTTCTTTCAGTAGTTCAGTTGGTATAGGATCTAATAAACATGTTGTTGTTTTAGATGAAGTGATAAGTTTATTTAACTCTTTTTGTTCTATGGTTGTAAAGCATTGTAATTGTTCTTGCGGGGTGATAATTGCGGCCGAATTATAAGGCGCGAGCAAAGATCGAACGTTTACGATTTTGATTCTGATGCTTTCAATTTTCTCGGTGAAGAAGTTCATGAAATCATTACTACTAAACTGTAACGATGTATTTTGTTCAGACGACGTCTGTTTATTTGTTAGTCTAGCCACGGTATTAAATAAAAACCTTGGATTATTTCGGTTGTTTTCTATTAATTTGCTGAGGTGCTCAGCCCTGGCCGTTTTAAGTGCCTTTTTATAAAGTGACATACTCTCTTTCCACGCGATTCTAAAGACCTCTAAATTCGTTTTTTTTTTCCATTTACGCTCTAAATTACGGGTTTCTCTCTTTAAAACATACGTAGTATTATTGTACCATGATGCTATACTTTTTTCTCTGACCTTTTTTAATCTAATGGGTGCAACAATATCCAATGTTCTAGAGAGAATGGTGCTCATAGTGCTAGTTAGTTCGTCTAATTCATCTGTTTGTTTGGGTTCAGGCAGCAGCTGAGACAGATCAGATAAGCTATTTGAGAAATGATCTATGGTGGATGGACGAATTGTTCTACCTGGTTGATAACGTGGCGCAGCATGACATATTACAGCAGTGCGTAATATGCAAGTTACCAAGTAGTGGTCAGTGACATCATCACTTTGTGGAATGATATCTATATCGGGTAACACTTTACAATAAGGTTCGTTAGTTAACATTAGTTAACTACATTAGTTAACATGAACTAATAATGAACTACACTTATACAGCATTTATTAATCTTTGTTCATGTTAATTTCAACATTTACTAATACTTTATTAAAATCTTGTTAACATTAGTTCATGCTCTGTGAACTAACATGAACAAACAATGAATAGCTCTATTTCTATTAACTAACGTTAACAAAGATGAACAAATACAGTAACAAATGTATTGCTCATGGTTAGTTAATGTTAGTTAATGCATTAACTAATGAACCTTATTGTAAAGTGTTACCCTATATCGGTTGGATCGGTTCCATATGATATAATTAAATCGAGTGTATGATTAAGACGATGAGTTGGTCCCGTGACGTTTTGCTTGACCCCGAAGGAGTTTAATAAATCTGTAAACGCAGCCCCTAACGCATCATTTAAATTATCTACGTGTATGTTAAAATCTCCAACAATTAATGCTTTATCGACGTTGACCAAAAGATCTGATAGAAAGTCAGCAAACTCTTTTAGGAAATTGGCGTAAGGCCCTGGAGGTCTATATACGGTAGCCAATGCTAGAGATAATAGGGATTTTTTTCTTACATCGAAGAGCGTAACATTTAGCACAAGCACTTCGAACGAATTAAACCTATGACGAGTTTTCTGAGTAACATTAAGGATATCTCTTTAGATTGTTGCAACACCGCCGCCACGACCGATCAGACGGGGCTCATGCTTATAACAGTATCCTAGCGGAGTAGACTCATTTAGACCGAAATAATCATTTGGTTTAAGCCAGGTTTCAGTAAGGCACAGAACATCGAAATTATTATCTGTGACCATTTCATTTACAATAACCGCCTTAGGTGTGAGCAATCTAATGTTTAGAAGACCTAGCTTTAGAAATTGTTTTTGTTCACTAATAGCGAGATTTTTTTGTTTTAATAACAATTAGATTTTTTCTAGATCCCGCAGTAGATTTATTATTTGATCTTAGTAAATGAGGAATAGACACAGTTTCGATGCAATGTTCTACACTAGTATTAATATCAATTAAATTGGTGCAGTAGAGACTGTGATTTGGATTTTTGGTAACTAGTTAAATGGTATTTAACATCTTGGAGATGTTATCCGACAGAAGATCTGCCCCAATTCTACTTGGGTGTAAGCCATCAACGCGGAAGAGCCTTGGTCGCTCCCAAAACAGATTCCAATTATTTACAAAAATCAGTTTCTGCTCATTGCACCATGACAATAACCATTCATTTAAAGCGAATAATCTACTAAACTTTTCATGCCCTCGTCGGTACGTAGGAAGCGGTTTGTGTTGGGATGTATTGGGATGAGGGTTTGTGTTGGGATGTATTGGGATGAGAGGTTTGTATTGGGATGTATTGGGATGAGGGTTTGTGTTGGGATGTATTGGGATGAGGGTTTGTGTTGGGATGTATTGGGATGAGGGGTTTGTATTGGGATGAGGGGTTTGTATTGGGATGAGAGGTTTGTATTGGGATGAGAGGTTTGTATTGGGATGAGGGGTTTGTATTGGGATGAGGGTTTGTATTGGGATGAGGGGTTTGTATTGGGATGAGGGGTTTGTATTGGGATGTATTGGGATGAGGGGTTTGTATTGGGATGAGGGGTTTGTATTGGGATGAGAGGTTTGTATTGGGATGAGAGGTTTGTATTGGGATGTATTGGGATGAGGGTTTGTGTTGGGATGTATTGGGATGAGAGGTTTGTATTGGGATGTATTTGGATGAGGGGTTTGTATTGGGATGTATTGGGATGAGGGTTTGTATTGGGATGTCTTGGGATGAGAGGTTTGTATTGGGATGTATTGGGATGAGGGGTTTGTATTGGGATGAGGGGTTTGTATTGGGATGTATTGGGATGAGGGGTTTGTATTGGGATGAGGGGTTTGTATTGGGATGAGGGGTTTGTATTGGGATGAGGGGTTTCTATTGGGATGAGGAGTTTGTATTGGGATGTATTGGGATGAGGGTTTGTATTGGGATGTATTGGGATGAGGGTTTGTGTTGGGATGTATTGGAATGAGTGTGAGTAACTGTGGACTGTGACGGTGAACTAACGCTTGAATCTGCTCTGGTTTGTTGAGATTGGAGCAGTCCAGCAGAAAGCATGAGAAAGAGTCTGGACACACACACTCCGTTCACGGCTCAGTGGGAAGGGCTGATCGGCGTGGAGCGCCAGCGCAGGTCCGAAGCCTCAGTCACACACATGTTTCAGAAGCTGAAGCTGAGTGAATGTGTGTGAAGATGATGTTTGTTGCTCAGTCTTGCAGATGTGGAGCAGCTGCTGATGTCCTGTAGCGCGTTCATCTACTCGTCCACCAAGAGCTTCTTCTCCTGCTTTCCTCCGGTCAAGATGGCCTCGCTCAACCTGTCCGGTAACACTCATACTGTCACAGTGTTCGCTAATATTTACAATCAAAATTAGTTTTTATATCTCTTTGTTTTCATTTTTATTTTAGTGCAAGCTTTAGTACTTTTATTGTGTTTTTATCTTCTTTATATATATATATATATATATATATATATATATATATATATATATATATATATATATATATATATATAAAATAATTTATATAATAATTTTTGGTTTGATTGTATATATATATAAAATATAAATATTGGTTGAAAAATAATATTTATATATAGTATATAAATATTATTTTTCAAATAATATTTATATTTTATATATATTATATATAGTCAAACCAAAAATTATTCAAACACATATATAATTTTTGTTTTTTTAATAGTGGGTGTAGGACACTATAATTAATTTATGAAAGTTAGGATAGCAAGGTGTCTGAAAAAATGTTGGTTTGACTATATATATATATATATGTCCACCTCTTTCTAACAACATTGGCTTGAAAAAATATTCTTCACGCCTTAAAATATCTTGAATGTAACTCGACACCCTTGCCTCATTTAGTATGCGTGGTTCTATGAATATTCAAATGAGCGCCGCCTCCGCTCACTCACTCAGCTCAGAGATCCACTCGTTGACGATCACACGTTGATCTGATTGGTTACAAGGTAGTTTGTGACGTCAGAAACACCAGCGATTTCAAAGCGTGTTTTTGAGACTGTCTTTGGTTCACTGCAGTTTTAAGGAGAAAATACTCAGCAATGCTGTCAACTTATGAATTTACACATGGTTGGTGTTAAAGCGTATTAAAAACACCACATAGACATATAAACTACATTAAAAACTGAATTTTACATCAAGATACATTTACTTAAGCAGCAAAATGACTGAAGATATTAAGAAAAAAATATCAGAATTAAGTGATTTTTTGCCTAAAACAAGAACAGATATCTGCTAATGAAGTCAGAAAAATAAACTTTTTTCCCCTTTGAATTATTTCTATTTTAGTTTTATTTTAAATGTGTTATAGTTTTATTAATATTTTGATATTAGCTTTTATTTGTATGTTTTTGCTTCTCCAGTAAATGTATCTTGATTTAAGAATGTTTATATATTTGTGCTGGAAACTAAGACTGAAGAAGATGATGATTTTTTCCAGTGTGTGTGTTTAGCATGAAGGTTTCAGCAGGATCCAGTATTATTCATGGGTTATGGTTACACCTGCAGAATCACACATTTACGTAGATTTGTTTCGGTTTGTTTGATCTCATTAGAACTGAATGTGACTTTATGAGGTCGTCAGCAGACCTGATGATGAGGTTTTATGAATATTCATGATGCAGTTCTTGAAAATAAGCTTGTTTTACATGCTCTAAATCCTCGTTCGGCACGTTTTTAAACTCTTTACCCTCTACATGGCTTCTGTAAATATACAGTATGTTAGATACGCTCTTTCATTTTATAAAAACCAGTGTGATCTTAAGCATCCGAAGTGAAATTGATCCTAATAAGTGTCTGAATGTTCACAGAGTATCACTTTAATATCTGGTCTGTTCTAGTTACACTGATGTTTTTATATGCTTCATGTGATGTAAAACACTATAAAACGCTATAAAATGTGCCTTTTGAAAATTTAGTCAGTCACTTATTAGGAAGTGGTCATCTAACACTATAGATCAGTGGTTCTTAATATGAGTTAAAATGATTTTAATTTGTCCAATGGACAGTTTATGGCCCAGAATTACAGTAGCGTCAGAGATAAATGACATCTGCAGTTCCTACATTCATAAATATCATACCCAATGTTTAAAAATACCCTGCAAATAATACAATTACAAGTTTCACCATGATTTTACATAGCAAAAATACAAGAGTATAAACTAGGGATGAAAAATCTAAAAATTCTTAAATCAAGATGCATTTACTAAAGTACAATACCGTACAATATTATGTCTTGTTTTCTGGGGATACATCAAAATGAAGTGATTTATTGCTTAAAAAAAAGCAAAATTATCTTCCAATGGGGTGAGAAAAATAATAATTATTTTTAAGAGATTATTTTTCTCACCCCATTGGCAGATAATTTAGCTTTTTTTAAGCAACAAATCACTTCATTTTGATGTATCCCCAGAAAACAAGACATAATATTGTATGGTATTGTACTACTTTAGTAAATGCATCTTGATTTAAGAGTGTTTAGATATTTGGACTGGAAACTAGACAGAAATACTAAGTAAGAAAAGGCATCTTACTCCACATTATTAATATTAATAACCCCGGCTGCTGGTGCTGATGTGTGTGTTTCAGGATGTCAGATGATCTTTCTTTTGGACTGCGATCAGAACCGAGTCAGCGTGCAGAAGAGGTGACACACACACACACACACACACACACACACACACACACACACACACACACACACACATCAAACTGCTTTATTAGCTTGACACTTACAAATTAGCAAAATTGATTTAATCTTTAAAGGGCGATTCCATGCAAATGTCAACCTTGCCATGAAAAAATAAAGTTATTATCAAAATATCAAAATCCTTTCTAAGTTGTCCATTTGGGTCTGTATTTTATTGTATTGATGTGCTGTCATAAATTTTAAGGAAATTTCTGTGTTTATTCGCCTCAGATAAGGTGTGCACAGATACTAAAATTGCTTTTTCAAACAAACATATTTCATGCTTTAAAAAGAGGGATCAAAGACTAATTTTTTTATACTTTATGTTGACAGTAAGCATTTTGCAGAAAGATGGGAGTATGACTGAGATATAAATACACCCACTTTGTTATAACTGCATTGCCCTTTAAATTTATAAAGGCTATATTTAGGAAGTCACGACGTTTCAGTGCTGTCACGTCCGTAACGATTTAAAGAATAAGTTTATATTGTATAATAACTATTATTACAATTAATTTGAAAATTTATGTACAAAGCCAAAATATGTCCATTCTAGTTATGATTGACAATTCATCTCACTTATTTGCTCTAAACAACCTAATTATGCGTTACGGACGCTTCATATTAAATCAGCATGATTTGACCAGCGCATATTTGTTGAATGAATGAATTTATTTATTTATTTCGAGCAATATAATGACACATAACAAAGGAAATCAAGAAGCATTCTGATTAAATCAATACGAAAAGATAAATTCATCAACTTTACAACATAAATCGATCTATTGCTTGAAACTGAGTGGGAAGAAGTCAAACTTACTGCTAAAAAAAACCCGCACATATCTCTATTACTGTGCATCAGAACATTTTAGAAAACAATTAATACTAGTACCATAATGTTAGCATCATTACAGTCTCTGAGAGAGAGAGAGAGATAGAGAGAGAGATCGATCGAGCGAGAGAAATATGAGACGCGCCTTTCGTGATGACGACTCACTTTCTTTCCCACGCGCGCCCTATGCTACAGCTGCTGATGTATCTTAGAAATTCCGTATCTTTCAGGGTCTATAGTAAACACCATATTATCAAGCAATATCATGCCCATATTGAGTTTTGAACATGCCCACGCTGGTTAAATTTTAGCAGCATGAGAGAGATATGCGTGAACGGAGGCTAATCTATAACACGGCGATTTCAGTTTAAATTTGATGAATTGTGCAACCTTACCTTACTGATGTCTCACATGTTGGTTGTTTTAAATACCCAACAGAGACACACAAATAGGTCTCTGTTCAAGTTTTTAAAGCATTTTCTCTGAGTTTCCAGCGTCAGCCAAGTGTCGATTTCGGAACAGTCATGTCCATAACGAAAATATGTCACGTCCGTAACAACGTGTGTATTTCCCTCATATTAAATATAAAACGCATGTGTAGACTGATATTTTTCTAACGTCTGGACTCCTTTATTAAAGGAGTATGGACATATAAACAGACGTTTAAATATATTGGTATTAAATGCATTTTCTGAGAATTTATATTTTACGTTTTGACTGCAAATGTCACGTCCATAACGCTGGAATTGCTCTAAAACAGATTTTGAGGAAAGAGCTTTATTCTGTTTGATTTATTGATTTGTGCTTTATTGATCTCTTGACGGTAATTATGACCGAGAGTTAAAAATGCTTCTCTCTTGCCTTTTCTGATGGAGTTACACACGTGTCATTGCAAATAATATTATCAGTAGAAGAGACACTATTATAGTTTTTATGGATGATTTTTATTTTTGTTTTCCATTTAAATGTTTTAATTTTATCTGAAAGTTTAGGAATTTTGTTGTTTTTATTTGTTTTTTTTGTTTGTTTGTTTGTTTTAAATGTCTAAATTGAACATATTTAGAATATTTTAAGGTATCTTTTATTTTTATATTTTCCGTTTTCATAAAAATTTTAAAGGTTTACCTTTTTTTGTTGTTTTGTCATTTTTATTATGATTTTTTTTATTTATTTTTTATATATCCATAAAGGACATATTTTGAACATTTTCAATTAATTTTTATTTTTTTATTTTCGGCTTTAATTAAAATTTTAGTAATAAAATTAGTGTTGTTATGATTTTTTTGTTTTTTTTTAAATATGTCTTCACAGGATTTAATGTATTTTTAATTTTTAATTGTTTTTTTTTTATTTTTCTAGTTTTGGCTTTAATTAAAATTTGAGTGATAGAAGTTTTGTTTGTTTTATGTCATTTAAAATAATATATATATATATATATATATATGTTTAAAATGTCTATATAGAACATATTTTTCGTATTTTTACTTTTTTATTTTTTATATTTTCATTTTTATATTTTATATTAGAAATTTTTAGTTTTAGAAATTTAGTTGTATTTGTCATTTTTATTCTTTCTTTTTTTCATCTATATACTTTTTATTCATTTTTATTTTAGTTTTAGTTTGCTATTCTAGTACATCAATTAAACTAAATGAGAATGTGAAATTTATTTTATTTTGAAGTAACAGGAATGTATTTATGTATTTTAGTTTTAGTATAATAACCCTAATAGGGATGTCAGTAAACCGATTCAGCGCTCTTCCCTCGGCCGGATGAACCATCATTCAGGGACAGATTATTGTTTTCATATATCAAGAGATGTGTAAACCCATATAGATATGTAAAGGGTTTCCTTCTGTTAGCTGATAGTAGAGCATTAGCATATAGATGAGCTGCATTGATTTACTTCAATGGCGTTAAAGAAAGGATAATGTCATGCAGTCTAACAATATCCTGTGACTATATCAATTCAATTAAGTGTAGAAATAGTGCAGAATCTGACATTTTGTCTTTTCTAAATCCAAGTTCCCTTTCGTTATCACTCCGAGTTACGTCGGATGACGACAAATGGGGTTTCGCTTAGAAAGCCTATCGACTTCGAGTATACAAAACGAGCCAATGGCAAAGAAATGCCATGGGTCTGCGGAATTTGCATAGCGTATCACCGCCTTACCTCGTGGGTATAAAAGGAGGACGCCGGCAACATGCAGATATGTTTTTCGCTTCGGAGCCAAGAGTATCTCTTCACTCCACAGCCATTTCTGACTTCGCTCTACGAGACGAGCCACTCTCTCCGGTGTTGGTGTGACGGCGATCTGCAGCGAGTTCGCATTGCCTGCTGATCTGTGCAGTGATCTGCCACTGAGTGTGTTTCTCCCTGCTCGCTTCAACATCGCAGAGTTTTTTCTCCTCTCACAAAAGAGCTCGCACGCGCCACGTCTTTTTAAAAACGGCTCACCCGTGCATTTCTGGTTGCGGTCGACTCATTTTCGATTTTGATGGGCACATTCTCTGCTCTGCGTGTTTGGGCTTGATCACGCTAGAGCAGCGTTTGTGGATGACTCACGTTCTCCCCGCGGGAACGTGACCATCGCGTCATTACGGTCGAGACTCAATGATCTCGTTAGAGAGAGAGTCCCCTCATCCACACCCCGATCTAACACTCTCCACGTGAGGTGCTACTTCGGCTGGTGGCCAGGGTGACCAGAGGGTGAGAGTGTGGAACAAACCGCCGACTGTTTGTCCGTGGACCATGCCCCACTCTTCTGTGACGCAACCCGTGAGTGTTCAGGGGATTCCCCGGGTCTATTTTCGGATGCCCCGCGGGTTTCCCTTGACGCTCCAGAATCGGATCTGTTGTCCATCGCAGCATCACAGGGCGGGCTAGAATCTCCAGGAAGTGAAGATTCGACAGTGCTGCCACTTTCGGGTGTGCATATGGCATTTGTCGAGTCAGATCCTGAGATGACAGTCATGCTTTCCCGGGCCGCTGCGAGCATCGGACTAGAGTGGAACCTTTCCCCCTGTCCTGAGCGCTCGCTGCTGGACGATTGGTTTTTGGGTGTGCTCCAAATACCTTTCTTCCCGGATGTGCATCAGGAGATCTCGAAATCCTCGAAGACCCTGTCTTCCAGTGATCCCTCGTTGATCTTCTCCGCCCTTCCTCCCCTCCACGGGGCCGCTGCCCATGGGTACACTGGGGTTCCCCCGGCTGAACGCTCTGTTGCGATGGTATGTGTCCTCAGAGTGCTTCTTCTCGGCGCAATCCTAAGCACCCGTCCGTGGCCTGTAGTTTTTCGTCTACACTTGTGGCGAAATCCTGTAGCTCCCAGGACAGGCAGCCGCCTCACTGCATGCCATGGCCATTCTGCTGGTCTACCTGGCCCAGGTGTTCATGGTCATGCAGGAGGGTAGGACTGACCCAGGGCTCTTCATTGAGCTGCGCGCCACCACTGACCGACGAAAGTGGCCGCACGCTCCCTGGGTCAGGTGATGTACACCAGTCAAGCCTGTGGCTTGACCTGTCCGATGTGCAGGATGTCCGGCGGTCCCGTCTGCCCGACATCCTCATATCCCAGGTCAGCCCTTCGGCGGTGCGGTTCAGGGCTGTACAACAGCTCTCAACCGCCCATGAGCAGACTGAGGCATATTCTGCCCCGACGGCCCCGCCGTCCGCTCAGATCCCTCAGCTCAGATCCCTCCGCCCGTTCACCCGGGCTGGCTCTGGAGGCCGCAGGGGGACGCCACAGCCCTCTCCTGCCCCGCCCCCCGCTAAACGCCGGGCCAAGCGGCGCTCCTGAGACGGGCTGCTCAGGGATGATGGTCACTTCTCAGGAGATGGTAGCAGGGCCACTCCTAACTCCCGGTGGAGGGCCGGGGGAGAATCCTTTGTTTTCCACTTCCTGCTGCTCACCCTCGGGTGGGCAGCACCCTAATGTGGTTAAAGAAGAAGTGACATGTTCATCCCTGAGCACACAGAGTTCTCGGACGACACGGTGCGCCGCCTCCGAGCCGTGCACCCCTCGTCCCCCTCTATCCCAGAGCCGGATGACAGCACGCGCCGTCCCCGGACCGGACCGTTTGCAGCGATCGACCTGAAGGACGCCTACTTTCATGTCTCCATTCTCCCTCGACACAGACCGTTCCATCGGTTTGCTTTCGAGGGGCAGGCATATCAGTACGCGGTTCTCCCATTCGGGCTAGCCCTGTCTCCTCGCGTCTTCACGAAGGTCGTCGAGGCAGCCCTTGTTCCCCTTTTTCACTGCTTCACTGCTGTTCACCCTGCGATCGACTGCTTTTGTCAGCCCCGTTGCCCGCTGTGAGTTTGTTTGTTTGCGCAAATACGGTTTTAACATTGGTTGTTGGTGGTAGAGCGAGACACCGCTTCACTGCTGTTCGCCCTGCGATCGACTGCTTTTGTCAGCCTCGTTGCCCGCTGTGAGTTTGTTTGTTTGCGTTTGTTTGTTTGCGCAAATACGGTTTGAACATTGGTTGTTGGTCGTTTAGCTCTTGAAACATCACGCGCTGATGCACACGGATCAGTGATTAACGTTAGTAACCCGCTGACGCTGACCTCGTCTACTCCGTGCGTTTCTCAGCATTGGTCCCGAGCGTCCAGGTCACGATCAGCCATGATTTCATTCACTCCGGCTCCAACACACCACCAGGAAGCCTGGGTGGTTCCACGGAAGCCGCTTGCCAGGCCAAGAATCTTTTCGCCCCTCCCGGTTTTCGAGATCTCCACTCAGAACCGCTTCTCCCCTCTTCGCGAAACCATGATCGTGCATTGATCATCGGTGATTCCACCGTCCGACACGTCCACGCTACGTTAGGTAAAAGTAAGGTGCACAGTCACTGCTTTCCTGGTGTTTGTGTTCTCGATATCACTGCGCGGGTAACTGAGATCTTGAACGGTGACGAGCGCGTCAGAGCTGTTGTGCTGCACGCGGGAGCTAACGACATTAGGCTGCGACAGACGGAGGTTCTGAAGAAAGACTTCAGGAGCCTTATCGATACGGTACGCAGCACATCGCCTGAAACATCGATTATTGTGTCTGGACCGCTTCCTACGTACCGACGAGGGCATGAAAAGTTCAGTAGATTATTCGCGCTAAATGAATGGTTATTGTCATGGTGCAATGAGCAGAAACTGATTTTTGTAAATAATTGGAATCTGTTTTGATTCCTCGCGCTGATGGCTTACAACCAAGTAGAATCGGGGCAGATCTTCTGTCGGATAACATCTCCAAGATGTTAAATACCATTTGACTAGTAACCAAAAATCCAAATCACAGTCTCTACTGCACCAATTTAATTGATATTAATACTAGTGTAGAATATTCCATAGAAACTGTGTCTATTCCTCGTTTACTAAGATCAAATAATAAATCTACTGCGGGATCTAGAAAAAATCTAATTGTTATTAAAACAAAAAATCTCGCTATTAGTGAACAAACACAATTTCTAAAGCTAGGTCTTCTAAACATTAGATCGCTCACACCTAAGGCGGTTATTGTAAATGAAATGGTCACAGATAATAATTTCGATGTTCTGTGCCTTACTGAAACCTGGCTTAAACCAAATGATTATTTCGGTCTAAATGAGTCTACTCCGCCAGGATACTGTTATAAGCATGAGCCCCGTCTGATCGGTCGTGGCGGCGGTGTTGCAACAATCTACAGAGATATCCTTAATGTTACTCAGAAAACTCGTCATAGGTTTAATTCGTTGGAAGTGCTAAAGGTTACGCTCTTAGATGTAAGAAAAAAATCCCTATTATCTCTAGCATTGGCTACCGTATATAGACCTCCAGGGCCCTACGCAAATTTCCTAAAAGAGTTTGCTGACTTTCTATCAGATCTTTTGGTCAACGTCGATAAAGCATTAATTGTTGGAGATTTTAACATACACGTAGATAATTTAAATGATGCGTTAGGGGCTGCGTTTACAGATTTATTAAACTCCTTCGGGGTCAAGCAAAACGTCACCAGACCAACTCATCGTCTTAATCATACACTCGATTTAATTATATCATATGGAACCGATCCAACCGATATAGATATCATTCCACAAAGTGATGATGTCACTGACCACTACTTGGTAACTTGCATATTACGCACTGCTGTAATATGTCATGCTGCGCCACGTTATCAACCAGGTAGAACAATTCGTCCATCCACCATAGATCATTTCTCAAATAGCTTATCTGGTCTGTCTCAGCTGCTGCCTGAACCCAAACAAACAGATGAATTAGACGAACTAACTAGCACTATGAGCACCATTCTCTCTAGAACATTGGATATTGTTGCACCCATTAGATTAAAAAAGGTCAGAGAAAAAAGTATAGCACCATGGTACAATAATACTACGTATGTTTTAAAGAGAGAAACCCGTAATTTAGAGCGTAAATGGAAAAAAAACGAATTTAGAGGTCTTTAGAATCGCGTGGAAAGACAGTATGTCACTTTATAAAAAGGCACTTAAAACGGCCAGGGCTGAGCACCTCAGCAAATTAATAGAAAACAACCGAAATAATCCAAGGTTTTTATTTAATACCGTGGCTAGACTAACAAATAAACAGACGTCGTCTGAACAAAATACCTCGTTACAGTTTAGTAGTAATGATTTCATGAACTTCTTCACCGAGAAAATTGAAAGCATCAGAATCAAAATCGTAAACGTTCGATCTTTGCTCGCGCCTTATAATTCGGCCGCAATTATCACCCCGCAAGAACAATTACAATGCTTTACAACCATAGAACAAAAAGAGTTAAATAAACTTATCACTTCATCTAAAACAACAACATGTTTATTAGATCCTATACCAACTGAACTACTGAAAGAAGTGTTACCTATAGTGGAAGAGCCTCTTCTCAATATTATTAACTCATCTTTATCTTTAGGTCATGTTCCAAGAACGTTCAAGCTGGCAGTTATAAAACCTCTTATTAAGAAACCACAATTAGATCCAAATAACCTAGGAAATTACAGACCCATTTCGAATCTTCCATTTATGTCAAAAATATTAGAAAAAGTTGTGTCCGCTCAACTCGGCTCTTTCAAGAAAACGACATCTATGAAAAGTTTCAGTCTGGATTCAGGCCACATCATAGCACTGAAACTGCGCTTGTTAGAATCACAAATGATTTACTTTTAGCTTCGGACCAAGGCTGTATCTCAGTACTAGTTTTACTTGATCTTAGTGCTGCGTTCGATACTATAGATCACACAATACTCTTAGATCGACTACAAAATTACACTGGTGTTCAAGGACAAGCATTAAGCTGGTTCAGGTCATACTTATCTGACCGCTACCATTTCGTCTACTTAAATGGAGAAAAATCGATTATAACTTCGGCAAACTATGGAGTGCCGCAGGGATCTGTGTTAGGCCCTTTATTATTCTCAATATATATGCTGCCACTTGGTAATATTCTAAGGAAACATGGAATTAGTTTCCATTGTTATGCTGATGACACTCAAATATATATTTCATCACGGCCAGATGAATACGCTAAATTATCCAAATTGACAGATTGTGTTAAAGATATAAAAGATTGGATGACGCGTAATTTTCTTTTATTAAATCCAGACAAGACAGAGGTAATACTTATCGGTTCTAAAAACCGTCCACAAAACCTTTCACAGCACGACTTACTAACGACTTACTAACATAGTAGGATGCCCTGTTACTTTATCCGCTACAGTAAAAGACCTGGGTGTTACATTAGACTGCAACCTGTCTTTTGAAAAGCATATTTCATATGTTACAAAAACTGCCTTTTTCCACCTTAGAAACATTGCTAAGCTACGTAATATGCTATCAGTCTCTGATGCAGAAAAGTTAGTTCATGCATTCATGACCTCGGGATTACTGTAATGCTTTATTAGCTGGTTGTCCTGCATCTTCAATAAACAAGCTACAGTTAGTCCAAAATGCAGCCGCTAGAGTTCTTACTAGATCAAGAAAATATGATCATATAACACAGATTTTATCATCACTTCATTGGTTACCTATAAAGTTCCGTATTAAATACAAGGTATTGCTTTTGACTTATAAAGCTCTAAATGGTTTAGCTCCAGTCTATTTAACGGATCTTCTATCGCCTTACAATCCATTGCGCTCTTTAAGATCACTAAATTCGAGGCTTCTGGTCATTCCTAGGATATCCAGATCCACCAAAGGAGGCAGAGCATTTTCACATTTAGCTCCGAAGCTCTGGAATAGCCTTCCTGATATTGTTCGTAGCTCAGACTCGCTCTCCCAGTTTAAAACTAGACTGAAGACGCATCTATTTAGCCAGGCATTCATATACATTTTTTATCTTACAGTTACTGTAAATTCGGCCTCTAGTTCATAAACGCCAGAGGAGAACTGGCCCCCGACTGAGCCTGGGTTCTCCCAAGGTTTTTTTTTTCTCCATTGGGTCATCTGATGGGGTGTTAGGACACCATTAGGTCACTGGATGGAGTTTTTCGGTTCCTTGCCACTGTTGCCTTTGGCTTGCTCAGTTGGGGATATTCAAATTAATTAACCAGTCATACCATTGATCAGCTCTACCAAACTTGGATGTCTTTTTTCCAGTAATAAACAAACATTGTTA
>JAPDVR010000019.1:1236115-1251115 GCA_026230005.1 Gila orcuttii | reverse complement strand
GACGAGGCTTCGGGTGTAAATGTGGACTCTTCATCTGAGGACGTCCTGAGGGAAACACCTCTGAGCTCTAATGCTTTCAACTTTGTCATTTATGGACTTCCTAATTTAGTGGTTATATGATTTAACATCAGCAAAACACTCAGTTACTAATGATTTCTTTCTGAAATTAAACACATTGTCTGTTTCTTCTACTTCTAGTTTTGTTGTTTAAAGTTTAAAGCCAGTTAACATGTAAATGTTATGATCAGACATGTTCCTCTTTTATTGTTCTTGCTGTTAAAAAAATATTGATAATCCCAAACTCTTCAGTAATAAATAATGAAATTCAAGTGCAATCATGAGCGTCATGTGACTTTTTCCACTATAAACAGGGTTAACAAGAGATTTTTTGAAATTTAAGTCCTTGAAACCCCTTGAAAACATCCATATTTATGAAAAGGTACTTGAAAAATGCTTGAATTATTAAAAGACAATTCAGGTCCTTCTCAAAAAATTTGCATATTGTCATAAAGTTCATTATTTTCCATAATGTAATGATAAAAATTAAACTTTCATATATTTTAGATTCATTGCACACCAACTGAAATATTTCAGGTCTTTTATTGTTTTAATACTGATGATTTTGGCATACAGCTCATGAAAACGTCTACGGTTACGTATGTAACCCTCGTTCCCTGAGTAGGGAACGGAGACGTTACGTCGGATGACGACGAATGGGGTTTCGCTTAGAAAGCCTACCAACTTCGAGTATTACAAAACGAGCCAATGGCAAAGAAATGCCATGGGTCTGCGGAATTTGCATGACGTAACTCCGCCCCACCTCGTGGGTATAAAGGAGGAAGTCCGCAACAGCAGTTTATGTTTCTTCACTGAGGAGCCAAGACTGAGCTCAGGCGATCCCCGCGGTACAGCGGAAAGTGGCAGGCAGACGTAACGTCTCCGTTCCCTACTCAGGGCACGAGGGTTACATACGTAACCGTAGACGTTCCCTTTCGTTGTCACTCCGAGTTACGTCGGATGACGACGAATGGGGTTACCAGTCTAATCACGCCACCTTCTCAGCTGTCTTCCAGTGCCCTGCGTAAATCGAGATCCCTGTCATAGACTGGACGAAGGACTCCATTTAACACAGGAATACCAAGGTACACTGGGAAGCATATCCCAAGCTAGGGGAAGTATGCAAATAATGCCAACCCAGAGGGGGGGGACTTAGAGAATACACATATGACCCGAAGGGGTGGCAAGGTGGCTTGCCAAGGGAAAGACACATGCTCAGAGAGGCTTACAGTGGAAATACACATGTGGGGGTCGCTCAGGGGAGGGACCATGCACACGGGAGGCACCTAGCCGACGCGCAGGCAAGAGACACTGGCGCCGACGTCAGGAGTGCTGGAGGAGCTCAGGGCTTTCGGAAAAGCTCACCTGAGGAGAATATCGCACGTATCCAGTCCGTGGAGTGGAATGGCGAGCAAGCGAAGACACCTGAGCGGGTCCGGTACTAGCTAGTTGAAGCGAGTACATGACAGGACACTGGCTCCACTCGGAGATTATAGAATCTGGCGAATGTGTTAGGTGTCGCCCAGCCTGCAGCTCTGCAGATGTCTGTTAGCGAGGCGCCATGCGCTAGAGCCCAAGAGGATGCCACACTCCGGGTGGAGTGGGCCGTCACACCAAGGGGGCACGGTCGGCCTTGCTGCTGGTATGCCAAAGCAATGGCGTCCACTATCCAGTGAGACAACCTTTGCTTGGAGAGAGCCTTTCCCTTCAGCTTCCCACCATAACAGACAAAGAGCTGGCCTGAGGTCCTGAAACACTGCGTCCTGTCTACATAGGCGCGAAGAGCGCGTACTGGACAGAGCAGTGCCAAGGCTGGGTCTGCCTCCTCCGCAGCGCTTGCAGGTTCACCACCTGGTCCCGAAAGGGAGTGGTAGGAACCTTGGGCACATATCCGGGCCGGGGTCTCAGGATCACGTGAGAGAAAGCCGGTCCGAATTCCAGGCACGCTTCGTCGACGGAGAATGCGTGCAGGTCCCCTACCCTCTTGATGGAGGCCAGTGCAACCAGGAGCGCTGTCTTCATAGACAGGAACTTAAGCTCAACTGATTGCAGAGGCTCAAAGGGAGTACTCTTCAGGGCAGTTAGAACCACTGAGAGGTCCCAAGAGGGAACGAGAGGAGGGCGAGGAGGATATAGTCTCCTCGCTCCTCTCAGGAACCTGATGACCAGGTCGTGCTTCCCTACCGACTTACCTTCGACGGGGTCATGATGTGCGGCAATGGCGGCAACATAGACCATAAGGGTGGAGGGAGACAGCCTTCGCTCCAACCCTTGCTGAAGGAAGGAAAGCACAACGCTGATCGAGCATCTCCGGGGGTCTTCTCGGTGAGAAGAGCACCAGTCGACGAAGAGGTTCCACTTCAACGCATAGACGTGTCTCGTGGACGACGCTCTAGCGGAAGTGATGGTAGCCGCCACCGCTGGTGGAAGGGTACTCAAACCTACCTCGAGCCGTCCAGGAGCCACACGTGGAGGCTCCAGAGATCGGGGCGAGGGTGCCACAGGGTGCCCCGTCCCTGAGAAAGAAGGTCCTTCCTCAGAGGAATGGGCCAGGGAGGTGCTGTCGCGAGGAGTACAAGTTCGGGGAACCAGGTCCGGTTGGGCCAATACGGCGCGACCAGAATGACCTGCTCCTCGTCCTCCCTGACCTTGCACAAGGTCTGCGCAAGAAGGCTCACTGGGGGAAACGCATATTTGCGGCCCGGCGGCCAGCTGTGCGCCAGTGCATCCGTGCCGAGCGTGCCCTCGGTCAGGGAAAAATACAGGGCGCAATGGGTCGAGTCGTGAGAGGCAAACAGATCTATCTGTGCGTCCCCGAACTGGTCCCAAATCAGCTGAACCGACTGGGGATGGAGTCGCCATTCTCCAGGGAGGGGGTGAAGCCGTGAGAGCTCGTCGGCTGCACAGTTCAGCGCTCCGGGAATAAAAATGGCTCGAAGCGACCTCAGATGCTTCTGACTCCATAGGAGGAGGTGGCGGGCGAGTTGTGACATACGGCGGGAGCGTAGACCACCTTGATGGTTGATGTACGCAACAGTCGCGGTATTGTCTGAACGGACTAGCACGTGTTGACCCCGGAGCAACGCCCGGAAGCGGTGCAGGGCAAGACGTACTGCCAACAACTCGAGGCAATTGACATGCCATAGCCGCTGGGGTCATGTCCAGGAGCCCGCAGCAGCATGTCCATTGCACATGGCGCCCCAGCCCGTGGTGGAGGCATCTGTTGAGACAACAACATGCCGGGAAGCTCGTTCCAGGGGGACACCCGCCCTGAGAAAACTGAGGTTCGACCACGGGGTGAGGAACTGACGGCAGGTCGGAGTAACTGGTACCCGGAGCGTGCCTTGATGCCATGCCCACCTCAGGACTCGGTCGCGAAGCCAAAGCTGAAGCGGTCTCATATGAAGCAATCCGAGCGGCGTGACCGCGGCTGCAGATGCCATATGCCCCAGGAGCCTCTGAAAATGTTTCAGTGGAACCGCATTCTTGCTCCTGAGATGTCTCAGGCAAGTCAGCAGTGACTGCGCGCGCTCACTCGTAAGCTGCGCGGACATGGCGACCGAGTCTATGTCCATACCGAGAAAAGAGATCCTCTGCACGGGGCAAAGTTTGCTCTTCTCCCAGTTGACCCGAACGCCCAGACGAGCTAGGTGCCGGAGCACTAAGTCCCTGTGTTCGCAAACCTGATCTCGAGAGTGAGCTAGGATCAGCCAGTCGTCGATATAACTCAGGATGCGGACCCCGTGCTCCCGAAGGGGAACAAGGGCAGCCTCGACGACCTTCGTGAAGATGCGAGGAGACAGGGCCAGCCCGAAAGGGAGGACCGCGTACTGGTATGCCTGCCCCTCGAAAGCAAACCGTAGGAACGGTCTGTGGCGAGGAAGAATGGAGACATGGAAGTAGGCGTCCTTCAGGTCGATCGCTGCAAACCAATCCTGGGAACGCACACATTCGAAAACGCGTTTGGCGGTGAGCATCTTGAACGGCAGCCTGTGAAGGGAGCGGTTCAGCACGCGCAAGTCCAGGATTGGCCGTAACCCACCGGTTTTCTTGGGGACAATGAAGTAAGGGCTGTAGAAGCCGGACCTCATCTCGGCTGGAGGGACAGTCTCGATTGCACCCTTCGCCAGCAGGGTGGCAATCTCTGCTCTCATGACGGGGGCATTGCCACCGACCAAAGAGGAGCGGACTCCCCTGAAGCGGGGAGGAGACCGTGCGAACTGAATCGCAAGCCGAGCCTGACAGAACGCGCGATCCAGCGGGACAGACGGGGAAGCTCTAGCCAGGCTCCCAGGAACTGAACCGGCGGGATCACGCAGACGACAGGCGTCCCCCCGGAGGGGCACCGAAGCGGAGTAACTGGCCCAGACGTGGACGGCATAGCGGCCCGGTGTGGGGGCACAGTTAGCAACCGCGCCCTGGCAGAGGGGGCCAGGGGAGGACCAGGCTGGTCGTCCCGCGGGGGCCTGCTCTGCCAGGGGTCTGGCGACAGAGGGGGACAGGGGCGAAGCGGTCCGTGGACGGCACGCCGTGTCAACCACCTCTGGGACAGAGGGGGATGAGGAGAGCATGGCTAGAGGGCGGCGCTCTGTGTCGTCCGAGAACTCTGTGTGCTCAGAGACGGGAGAGTCAGTTCTTTGCGAATAAGGATTCTTCCCCGGCCCTCCACCGGGGAAAGGAGTGGTCCTGCTCCCAACTCCTGGAAAGAACTGAGTCCCATCTCTGGGGAGCCCCTCTCAAGAGCGCCACCTAACCCGGCGTGTAGCGGGGGCGGGGCTAGAGAGGGCTGTGGCGTCCGCCCGCGGCCCCCAGAGCCGGCCCGGGTGAACGGGCAGGGTGGGAGCCGCGGGAGGGCGCCCTTGGCGGTGGGCAGACCGAGGGATCTGAGCGGACGGCGGGGCCGTCGGGACAGAATCAACGTCAGTCTGCTCATGGACGGCTGAGAGCTGTTGGGCCAGCCCTCAACCGCACCGCCGAAGAGGCCGACCTGGGATATGGGAATGTCGGACAGACGGGTCCGCGCGACATCCAGCACATCAAACAGGTACGGCCACCGAATGGTGAGCATCACCTGACCCAGGGAGCGTAGGCCACTTTCGTCGCTCGGAGAGCAAGGTAAGTGGCGGCGCGCAGCTCAGTGAAGAGCCCTGGGTCAGTCCCGCCCTCGTCCAGGTCCATGAGCATCTGGGTCAGGTAGACCAGCAGAATGACCATGGCACGCAGTGAGGCGGCCGCCAGTCCCGTGGCGCTATAGGATCTCGCCACAAGCGTAGACGAAAAACTACAGGCCACGGACGGGTGCTTAGGATTGCGCCGAGAAGAAGCACTCTGAGGACACATAGCATCGCAACAGAGCGTTCAGCCGGGGGAACCCCAGTGTACCCACGGGCAGCGGCCCCATCGAGGGGAGGAAAGGCGGATGAGATCAGCGAATGGTCCCTGATCTCATCATGCACGTCCGGGAAGAACGGTATTGGGGTTTGCCGTGGACGAGGGTCGGCGGCCTCACCCAAAAACCAATCGTCCCGGGAAAGCATGGCCGTCATCTCCGGATCAGACTCGACGAGTCGTCACTTCCAGGAAAATCAAACCCACCTAGTGAAGCTGCTACAAACATAATATCATCCTCTGTAGCTTCAAATGAAACACACGGGCCACCATTTTTTTTTTTTTTTTTTTTTTTTTTTTTTTTTTTGGGTAGACCCGTGGGAATCACCTGTTCACTAGCGGGCACCGTCATTGAAGAGGGGGGCTGGGGTCGCGGACACATAGTCGGCGCCTTGTTCCAGACCGTAACCCTCAGGTCACCCTGGCCACCAGCCGAAGATCGGGGGGTGGATGAGGGGACTCTCACTCATATGAGTTCACCGAGTCTCGACCTACATGACGCGATGATCATGTTTCCACGGAGAAAACATGAGTCATCCACGAGCGCTGCTCTAGCATGATCAAGCCCAAACATACTAGACAACGCTCGTGCCCATCAGAGTCCGATACCAAGCTGCCGCACCATTAATTTTTTTTTTTTAAATGCACGGGCGAGCCGTCTTTAAAAAGACGTGCCGCGGGCGAGCTCTTTTAGTGAGAGAAAACTCAAGTGTTGAAGCACCCGGGGAGACACGAACCGACTGGCAGACCACTGCAACAGATCAGCAGGAAGCACGCGCTCGCCGTAGATCGCCGTCACACCAACACTCAAGGTACTCGTTTGTAAAGCTGACAATTCAGAGATGGCTTGTGGAGAGAAGAATACACTTGGCTCCGAAGCGAAAACATAAACTGCTGTTGCGGACTTCCTCCTTTATACCCACGAGGTGGGGCGGAGTTACGTCATGCAAATTCCGCAGACCCATGGCATTTCTTTGCCATTGACTCGTTTTGTAATACTCGAAGTTGGTAGGCTTTCTAAGCGAAACCCCATTCGTCGTCATCCGACGTAACTCGGAGTGACAACGAAAGGGAACCCAAAATTCCTATCTCAAAAAATTAGCATATTTCATCCGACCAATAAAAGAAGTGTTTTTAATACAAAAAAAGTCAACCTTCAAATAATTATGTTCAGTTATGCACTCAATACTTTGTCGGGAATCCTTTTGCAGAAATGACTGCTTCAATGCGGCATGGCATGGAGGCAATCAGCCTGTGGCACTGCTGAGGTGTTATGGAGGCCCAGGATGCTTCGATAGCGGCCTTAAGCTCATCCAGAGTGTTGGGTCTTGCGTCTCTCAACTTTCTCTTCACAATATCCCACAGATTCTCTATGGGGTTCAGGTCAGCAGAGTTGGCAGGCCAATTGAGCACAGTAATACCATGGTCAGTAAACCATTTACCAGTGGTTTTGGCACTGTGAGTAGGTGCCAGGTCGTGCTGAAAAATGAAATCTTCATCTCCATAAAGCTTTTCAGCAGATGGAAGCATGAAGTGCTCCAAAATCTCCTGATAGCTAGCTGCATTGACCCTGCCCTTGATAAAACACAGTGGACCAACACCAGCAGCTGACATGGCACCCCAGACCATCACTGACTGTGGATACTTGACACTGGACTTCAGGCATTTTGGCATTTCCTTCTCCCCAGTCTTCCTCCAGACTCTGGCACCTTGATTTCCGAATGACATGCAAAATTTGCTTTCATCCGAAAAAAGTACTTTGGACCACTGAGCAACAGTCCAGTGCTGCTTCTCTGTAGCCCAGGTCAGGCGCTTCTGCCGCTGTTTCTGGTTCAAAAGTGGCTTGACCTGGGGAATGCGGCACCTGTACCCATTTCCTGCACACGCCTGTGCACGGTGGCTCTGGATGTTTCTACTCCAGACTCAGTCCACTGCTTCCGCAGGTCCCCCAAGGTCTGGAATCGGTCCTTCTCCACAATCTTCCTCAGGGTCCGGTCACCTCTTCTCGTTGTGCAGCGTTTTTTGCCACACTTTTTCCTTCCCACAGACTTCCCACTGAGGTCCCTTGATAGAGCACTCTGGGAACAGCCTATTTGTTCAGAAATTTCTTTCTGTGTCTTACCCTCTTGCTTGAGGGTGTCAATGATGGCCTTCTGGACAGCAGTCAGGTCGGCAGTCTTACCCATGATTGCGGTTTTGAGTAATGAAATAGGCTGGGAGTTTTTAAAAGCCTCAGGAATCTTTTGCAGGTGTTTAGAGTTAATTAGTTGATTCAGATGATTAGGTTAATAGCTCGTTTAGAGAACCTTTTCATGATATGCTAATTTTTTGAGATTTTGGGTTTTCATGAGCTGTCAGCCAAAATCATCCGTATTAAAACAATAAAAGACCTGAAATATTTCAGTTGGTGTGCAATGAATCTAAAATATATGAAAGTTTAATTTTTATCATTACATTATGGAAAATAATGAACTTTATCACAATATGCTAATTTTTTTAGAAGGACCTGTATATGTGAAATTAGTGTTTAATTTTATTGTTCACTGCACTTGGTCTGATATAGATATAGAGACATTTCACATGAGTATGAGTGATATTGCTCATAAATATCCAAGTATATGATACAGCTTTCATTCTTCAGCTCAATCATATATTCATGGGGGGAAAAATAAATTTGAATAAGGAATATTTTTATTTATCTTTTGAAAATTTGAAAGATGATAAAGATATTGTTTGATCAGTGAGATCTCTGATTCTAGTCCTTGAAAACCAAAAAAAGTAGTGCTTGAAAAGTCCTGGAATATTGTACAGTATCTGTATGAACCCCATATACAGGTGAAACTCGAAAAATTAGAATATCGTGCAACAGTTCATGTATATCAGTAATTAAAAGTTGAAGCTAATATATTTAGTATGTATAACTATATACATATGCATGATTATACTTTTCAGAGGGCCGACATTTCTGTATTTAAAATCTGTGTTTTTATTAATTTCATGTAATATTCTAATTTTCTGATATTTTTAATTTGGGGTTTTCATAAATTGTAAGCCATAATCATCAAAATTATAACTTTTGCACGATATTCTAAGAGAAAACAGGATTCTGGACGGAGAAAGTCTTTGTGTCCGTCAAGAACGAGATAAAGGTAAATATAGTTTCAGAAAACACATTCCATGCTCCAGAAATCATCCAGCTAAATAAATATAATTAATTCAAACTATTCTGAGTTTCTGAATAACAAGTTTGTCATTCCATTGCAATAAGAATATTATCCATAATCCAGTAAATCAGTTTTGCGTTAAGTCTGATTGACTGTTAATCACAGAGCTCTTAATTGGTTTACAAATTTATAATGCAAAAAAAAAAAAATCCTGTTCTCAGTGGGTGGGAAGAGTTTAATTTTCATTGATTTTGAAGAACAACAACTCCCATTTTTAGACATTAGTCACACAAAACGAAGTGCTGTGCGGTTTGATTGACAGCTCAGTGTGTGATGAGGTCTCTGTGTGTTATGACCTCGTCTAGGTAACACTGGGACAGACAAAATGTTTTCTCAAACTTTTTATACTCCATATCACAGGTGGAAAACACATTTCAGAGATGAGTATACCCAAAACAACTAACAACTCACAAATGAATCTAGTTTACGTCTAAAAGCAGAGTTAAACGCAGCCTTGGTCAAAGCAAACAGGAAGTCAGATTTCTGAGAACAGAGAATAATCAAAGAAAAGGAGGGAGGGGAAAGAAAAACAAAAGCAGCACAAGACACAATAACAACAAAACTCTTACAAAGTGTGTGTGTGTGTCTCAAACTTTAGACCTTTGACCTGCACTAATAAAGCCAAGAACCGCCCAATCAGCTTGACTGACATGTGAAACATATTTATTCATAGTTCGTAGTGTTTGCTCGATTACTCACATAAAACAAAATATATTGCAATATATAGCAAATCTCTGCTTTATTGCTTATATCATCTCAAAATGTGACTATATTTTCATCTCGTTATTCATTATTTCCAGCTCTAATCTGATAAATCAGGCATGAAGATATTAAGATATTCAGAACATTAGCATCATGATTTACTGTAAAATGTTGAAAAGTGCTATACAAATAAATGTGACTTTTTATATTAGTGTGTTTGTTGTTGGTTCTATGAAGACAGAGAAAGAGCGTCTCGTGACGGTGTTGGAGTTTGAACAAGTAAAGTAAAGGATAAACACATCATCATCATCACAGGTAGAGTTATGTTTGTGACATAAAACACATTTGTAATTTTTTTTATCTGCAAATCTCATTTATTTGTGAGTTTTATACATTTTTGTGAATATCTTTGCATTTGTTTGTGAATCTTAATCTATTTATTTGGAATAATGCAACAATTCTCACCCCATAATATTCCGTATATTTTGATAGAACAGTTGAAGTGGAAGCCAGATGTCCAGCATTAAGGAACTCTTTTTGTTACACACAGATTATAAACACAGAGATGAAGATTAAAAAGAGGATTTCACGGATAAGTGGAGAGCAAACTGAAGAACTGAGAGTAAAACTGCAGCAGGTGAAGCTCGTCCTCAAACACAACGCAACTTTATTTATACAGCACATTTCATATTCAAAGTGCTTTACAGAAAATAATCACAAAATAATCAAAACAGTTATAAAAAGAAATTAAAAGAGATGTATGATACAGTTCTAAAAAGAATTAAAAGATGATACATAGATAAACTTCTCATCTGGCAAAACACCTGTGTATCATATTTTTCACAACTCCCAGTTTTACTCTGAGATTTTCCCATGTTGATTACACTCAGATCTCCACGATTGAGATTAGTGGACCGTAAGTGTGGTTTCATGATGTCACACCTCATATGATGTCAGAAACATTCATAACAAGATGATGAAATGTATTTTATAATGAGAAGCCAAAACACTACAGGGAATCTCATTACAAACATATCATTATCATACATAAATATCATTATCATATCCTAAAGAGATAACATATCGCATTATCATACATTTCATTATGTATATATCATACATCTCATTATCATATTATAATAAGATAACATATCTCATTATCATACATCTAATTATGTATATATCATACATCTCATTATCATATCATAATAAGAAAATTTACATCTCATTATCATACTTTTCATTATGTATGAATCTGATTGTTAATTTAGTCATTAGTATTATTTTATTAATATTTTAATTCGTTTTTATAAATTCTGTATTCATTTTAATTTTATTTACTAATTTTGTTGTTTTTTTTTGTTTTTTTTTTAATGTTTGTCTGTAGAATTTCTGTAAATTTCTGGAGTGATAAACATAGAAATCCCAAATCCCGTCTAAACAAAATCAACATAAAAGACTTATGAACCTGACTTCAACTAGTGTTCAGATTTCTGTTCTGGAAATGTATGCATATAAGTATATATTTAATTAGATAGTGGTTCATATTTAATTATAACATTTCAGAGAACTTGTAATACAATGCACTTTGATTAATCAACTGGGGGAAGTATGGTGAAATGTATTAATTACATTTTTAAAGTTTAATTTTTACCCTATCAACCTGTGGCATTTTTTAAATAAAAGCCTGATCATTTAATTTGAGTTCTAGAAACTTTCTTTAGCATGTTTTGTGTGTATTCCATTAAATTGTGTCATTTATCACATCAGGTTCCTCTGTTTTTCTATTTGACCCTCTGGAATTCTCGAACGCTTCATTTCCTCGTGAGACTGCAGTGTTTTAATTAGATTTCTGTTAACGGCCAATCCCAGTCCCTGTTCTCCTGCTGTCTGAAGGCTTTATTGATCACCGGTGTTCGCTTTATTCCAGAACCGGTCCTCTCCTCTGATGCTGTGGTCGGATACGGACACTATTTTGTGCTCATAACTTCTCGCTCTCATAGGACGGTGAGCAGGAACACTTGGCAGTTGTTAGAAAGCAACAGGTTATCATTCATTCCGGGATTATTTCGCTAAAATCTTCGCAAGCTGATTTGACACGCACTGGATAATTTGGTTAAATTGAGATGCTGTAAATTGAGACGGTGCTGTAATTGGTGTGTGTGTGTGTGTGTGTGTGTGTGTGTGTGTGTGTGTGTGTGTGTGTGTGTGTGTGTGTGTGTGTGTGTGTGTGTGTGTGTCTGTGTCTGTGTCTGTGTCTGTGTCTGTGTCTGTGTGTGTGTGTGTGTGTGTGTGTGTGTGCACCTCTTCTCTCAGCAGTGAGGAAGGCATTGACATCTGTCTGTCTGATTTTATATTTCTCCTGAAGGAAATGCCTGTGTGTCTCTGCGTCTCTGTGTGACCCAGTTCTCCCAGTAACTCCTGTAACTCCTGTAACTCCAGTAACTCCTGTAACTCCAGTGACTCCAGTGACTCCTGTAACTCCTGTAACTCCTGTAACTCCAGTAACTCCTGTAACTCCAGTGACTCCAGTGACTCCTGTAACTCATGTAACTCCTGTAACCCCAGTAACTCCTGTAACTCCTGTAACTCCAGTAACTCCTGTAACTCCTGTGACTCCAGTAACTCCTGTGACTCCTGTAACTCCAGTGACTCCTGTGACTCCTGTGACTCCTGTAACTCCAGTGACTCCTGTGACTCCAGTGACTCCTGTAACTCCTGTGACTCCTGTAACTCCTGTGACTCCAGTAACTCCTGTAACTCCTGTAACTCCAGTGACTCCTGTAACTCATGTAACTCCTGTAACCCCAGTAACTCCTGTAACTCCAATAACTCCTGTAACTCCTGTGACTCCAGTAACTCCTGTGACTCCTGTAACTCCAGTGACTCCTGTGACTCCAGTAACTCCTGTGACTCCTGTAACTCCAGTGACTCCTGTGACTCCAGTAACTCCTGTGACTCCAGTAACTCCAGTGACTCCTGTGACTCCTGTAACTCATGTAACTCATGTAACCCCAGTAACTCATGTAACCCCAGTAACTCCTGTAACTCCAGTAACTCCTGTAAGTCCTGTGACTCCAGTAACTCCTGTAACTCCAGTAACTCCTGTAACTCCAGTAACTCCAGTAACTCCTGTAACTCCAGTAACTCCTGTAACCCCAGTAACTCCTGTAACTCCAGTAACTCCAGTGACTCATGTAACTCCAGTGACTCCAGTGACTCCTGTGAGTCCTGTAACTCATGTAACTCCTGTAACTCCAGTAACTCCTGTAACTCCAGTAACTCCTGTAACTCCAGTAACTCCAGTGACTCATGTAACTCCAGTGACTCCTGTGAGTCCTGTAACTCATGTAACTCCTGTAACTCCAGTAACTCCTGTAACTCCAGTAACTCCTGTAACTCCAGTAACTCATGTAACTCCAGTAACTCATGTAACTCCTGTAACTCCAATAACTCCTGTAACTCCAGTAACTCCTGTAACTCATGTAACTCCAGTAACTCCTGTAACTTCAGTAACTCCTGTAACTCCAGTAACTCCTGTAACTCCAGTAACTCCTGTAACCCCAGTAACTCCTGTAACTCCAGTGACTCATGTAACTCCAGTGACTCCAGTGTCTCCTGTGAGTCCTGTAACTCATGTAACTCCTGTAACTCCAGTAACTCCAGTAACTCCTGTAACTCCTGTAACTCCAGTAACTCATGTAACTCCAGTAACTCATGTAACTCCAGTAACTCCAGTAACTCCTGTAACTCCAGTAACTCCTGTAACTCCAGTAACTCCTGTAACTCCAGTAACTCCTGTAACTCCTGTAACTCCAGTAACTCCTGTAACTCCAGTAACTCCTGCAACTCCAGTAACTCCTGTAACTCCTGTAACCCCAGTAACTCCCGTAACTCCAGTAACTCCAGTGACTCATGTAACTCCAGTGACTCCAGTGACTCCTGTGAGTCCTGTAACTCCTGTAACTCCAGTAACTCCTGTAACTCATGTAACTCCAGTAACTCCTGTAACTCCAGTAACTCCTGCAACTCCAGTAACTCCTGTAACTCCAGTAACTCCTGTAACCCCAATAACTCCCGTAACTCCAGTAACTCCAGTGACTCATGTAACTCCAGTGACTCCAGTGACTCCTGTGAGTCCTGTAACTCCTGTAACTCCAGTAACTCCTGTAACTCATGTAACTCCAGTAACTCATGTAACTCCAGTAACTCATGTAACTCCTGTAACTCATATAACTCCTGTAACTCCAGTAACTGGAGTTATATACTACTATCGTTTTTATTAATATTTTGAATTAGATGTTATTTTTGTATTTTCTGTTTTCATTTTAATTTGGGTTAAAGTTTTAGTAATTTTGTTGTGTTATTTGCCATTTATTATTATTATTATATTATTCTTAATATGTCTATATCGTTTTTATTAACTTTTAGTTTATTTAGTTTTAGCTTTTTTAGCACTTCAACTTAAACTAAACAAAAATAAGAAATGTTTCTAATTTCTATCCGAAATAAAATATTTTTTATTTAATATTTAATTTAAGTTAATTTTCATTTTATTTCAAATAATTAAAATTCTTTATGGTTTTATTTAATTTATTTAGTAGTCAGTACTCAGTTATTTTAGTACGTCAAATTAAACTAAAAAAAATAAGAAATGTTGCGTCGGCAATAAGTTGAAATAAAATGTTGAGAGAATATTTAAATCATAAAATTTTTGTTATTTAAAAATATTATTTATTTTTATTATTTTTATTTGTATCATTTAAAAATATATTTCTTATATTTTATTTTAGTTAATATTAATTTTATTTCAAGTAATGAAAATGTTTTTTATGGTTTTAATTTTAGTTGACAGTAATAACCCTGCCTTGACATTGCTAATATGTCACAAACGCTGTTGAAAGAAAGAGTTTGACTCGGATTAAACCAGAAACATTCCTTTAAGGGCCCTCAAGTCCATTCGATTTATTCCTCCACTTTATAAGGTTTGAGATCATGACACACTGAACAAGAGCTTTTAAACTTTAATGTGACACACGGAACAGCCTCTTACGGATCATGTGATTTCCGTATTCTGACTCTATAATCTGATCCCTGTGATGTGGGAAAATTGTGGCTGTACAAATAGATCATATGAAATTTCCAGGATAAACCGGAGCAGAAACCGACTGTAGACTCTAGCAACCACATAGAACATCTTAGCAACACCTAGTTACTATACAGAACACCCTAGCAATATCCTAGACACAAAACATCCTTTCAAAACCCTAGCCACACAGAACACCTTAGCAACACACTAGCAACCACATAGAACACCTTAGCAACACCTAGTAACCACACATAACAACTTAAGAAACACACTAGCAACCACATAGAACACCTTAACAACACCTGGCAACCACACAGAACACCTTGGCAACACCCTAGCAACCACACTCTAGCAACCACATTGAACACCTTAGCAACACCCTCACATCCATACAGAAAAGTCTAGAAACAAACAGCAACCACACATACACAATAGCAACACCCTGGCAACAGAACACCTTAAGCAACACCCAGCAACCACACATACCCTAGCAACACCCTAGCATTCATAACCCTTCATAACACTAAATAAATAGCAACC
>JAPDVR010000019.1:1143615-1231115 GCA_026230005.1 Gila orcuttii | reverse complement strand
TTTTTCAAAACTCTAGACACAAAACTCACAACGGTTATCACTTGTAACACAGGCTGTCTAATGTTCAAAACATTGCATTGTGCATTCACATCTTTAAAGAAATCTTGCACTTGCACAATCATTGGTTCAAAGAACAAATTTACTGTGAAATACCATTGAAACATAACTATAGATCACCCACACACAAGCAACCGATAGTTTCACTCTGTCATTGTTCGTACAATCATTAACTATTGTAGAACAAAATAGGTGATACAGGTTTCATTATGGTACTACATGTACAGTAAATATACATCTCTGTAAAAGCACTGCAGTCGTAGAGAGAATACACAAATAGTGGAATCAGCGAAGAAAGTTTGTAATATATTGATGCAAAACACTACAGTACAATCACAACATAGGTTTATTGGAATCAAAGCAAAAATATAAAATATTAGGCTACATCCATGGATATTGTAGTCTAATTGGTTCATGCTCCACGCTAATTGGTGACAATGAATCTCGTTATCTTGAAACTTTCATGATTTACTGTAAACATGGAAGATTGCGTGTGTTTCCATACAACTATGCATTAAGAGTAATGCAACAGTTACTTATCATTTTGAGCAGTTGTATCAATTGATAGTTAGATCATTGTACGGAAATGAATAGACACTCATTTGAAATGTAATGTGTGAATTGCCTTTTGAAATAGTAGTACTGTGATGTTAAGTTGTGTCATATTGAACAGGTGATTTTTGTTGAATGAACAAATGATCTAAGTTTTATGTGTATTGTATCCAAGCAATTGAGAAAAGGGTTAGAGTTTTGAAAAATGTGCATTTTGATCATTGGTTGTGAGTTTTGTGTCTAGAGTTGTGAAAAATGACATCAAGGTTCTGAAAATAGTAACAAAATGATTGTAAAAAACTGTAATTAAAAAAATAATTATTAAAATAAATAAATAAATAAACACACACACACACACACACACACACCGACATTTGAAGTCGGACAGTTTATAGACATAACGTTTTTTTAAAGTCTAAAACAAGTTTGCATGTGTTTGTATGATATTTTATGTTGAATTTTATGGCTCATTTAGTATGGAGGTAAAAACACATCATTTAGAGGCCTCAGAAACTCATGTGTCAGATCTGATCCAGTAGGCTTTATAAGGATGATGAGGGTCACAGAGATTCTGAGCTACAGGTCGCAGAGTTACAGGTCGCAGAGTTGCAGCTCACAGAGTTACAGGTCACAGAGTTACAGCGCAGAGTTACAGGTCACATAGTTACAGAGTTACAGGTGACAGAGTTACAGGTGACAGAGTTACAGGCCACAGAGTTGCAGGTCTCAGAGTTACAGGTATCAGAGTTACAGGTCGCAGAGTTACAGGTCTCAGAGTTACAGGTCTCAGAGTTACAGGTCTCAGAGTTACAGGTCGCAGAGTTGCAGGTCGCAGAGTCACAGAGTTACAGGTCGCAGAGTTGCAGGTCGCAGAGTTAGAGGTCGCAGAGTTACAGGTCACATAGTTACAGGTCACATAGTTACAGAGTTACAGGTCGCAGAGTTACAGGTCGCAGAGTTGCAGGTCGCAGAGTTACAGGTCACATAGTTACAGGTTACAGAGTTACAGGTTGCAGAGTCACAGAGTTACAGGTCGCAGAGTTACAGGTCACAGAGTTGCAGCTCACAGAGTTACAGGTCACAGAGTTACAGGTCTCAGAGTTACAGGTCACATAGTTACAGCGTAGAGTTACAGGTGACAGAGTTGCAGGTCGCAGAGTTACAGGAGACAGAGTTACAGCGCAGAGTTACAGGTGACAGAGTTGCAGGTCTCAGAGTTACAGGTCACATAGTTACAGCGTAGAGTTACAGGTGACAGAGTTGCAGGTCGCAGAGTTACAGGAGACAGAGTTACAGCGCAGAGTTACAGGTGACAGAGTTACAGGTCTCAGAGTTACAGGTCACACAGTTACAGCGCAGAGTTACAGGTGACAGAGTTGCAGGTGACAGAGTTACAGGTCTCAGAGTTACAGGTGACAGAGTTACAGGTCTCAGAGTTACAGGTCACAGAGTTACAGGTCTCAGAGTTGCAGCTCACAGAGTTACAGGTCACAGAGTTACAGGTCACAGAGTTACAGGTCTCAGAGTTACAGGTCACAGAGTTACAGGTGACAGAGTTACAGGTGACAGAGTTGCAGGTCACAGAGTTGCAGGTCACAGAGTTACAGGTCACAGAGTTGCAGGTCACAGAGTTACAGGTCGTGGTTACAGGTCACATAGTTACAGAGTTACAGTTCGCAGAGTTACAGAGTTACAGGTGACAGAGTTACAGGTCGCAGAGTTACAGGTCGCAGAGTTGCAGGTCGCAGAGTTACAGGTCGCAGAGTTACAGGTCGCAGAGTTACAGGTGACAGAGTTACAGGTCACAGAGTTACAGGTCGCAGAGTTGCAGGTGGCAGAGTTACAGGTGGCAGAGTTACAGGTCGCAGAGTTATAGGTGACAGAGTTACAGGTGACAGAGTTACAGGTGACAGAGTTGCAGGTCACAGAGTTACAGGTCACAGAGTTGCAGGTCGCAGAGTTACAGAGTTACAGGTCGCAGAGTTATAGGTCAAATAGTTACAGCGCAGAGTTACAGGTCACAGAGTTGCAGGTCACAGAGTTGCAGGTTGCAGAGTTACAGGTCACATAGTTACAGAGTTACAGTTCGCAGAGTTACAGGTCACATTGTTACAGAGTTACAGGTGACAGAGTTACAGGTGACAGAGTTACAGGTGACAGTTACAGGTCGCAGAGTTGCAGGTCACAGAGTTACAGAGTTACTGGTCTCAGAGTTACAGGTCACAGAGTTGCAGGTCAAAGAGTTACAGGTCACAGGTCTCAGAGTTACTGGTCGCAGAGTTACAGGTCGCAAAGTTACAGGTCACAGAGTTGCAGGTCGCAGAGTTACAGGTCACAGAGTTACAGGTCAAATAGTTACAGCGCAGAGTTACAGGTCACAGAGTTGCAGGTCACAGAGTTGCAGGTTGCAGAGTTACAGGTCACATAGTTACAGAGTTACAGTTCGCAGAGTTACAGGTCACATTGTTACAGAGTTACAGGTGACAGAGTTACAGGTGACAGAGTTACAGGTGACAGTTACAGGTCGCAGAGTTGCAGGTCACAGAGTTACAGAGTTACTGGTCTCAGAGTTACAGGTCACAGAGTTGCAGGTCAAAGAGTTACAGGTCACAGGTCTCAGAGTTACTGGTCGCAGAGTTACAGGTCGCAAAGTTACAGGTCACAGAGTTGCAGGTCGCAGAGTTACAGGTCACAGAGTTACAGGTCACAGAGTTGCAGGTCGCAGAGTTACAGGTCGCAGAGTTACAGGTCGCAGAGTTACAGGTCACAGAGTTGCAGGTCGTAGAGTTACAGGTCGTAGAGTTACAGGTCACATAGTTACAGGTCACAGAGTTACAGGTCACATAGTTACAGGTCACAGAGTTGCAGGTCGCAGAGTTGCAGGTCGCAGAGTTACAGGTCGTAGAGTTACAGGTCACATAGTTACAGGTCACATAGTTACAGGTGACAGAGTTACAGGTCGCAGAGTTAAAGGTCGCAGAGTTACAGACCGCAGAGTTACAGGTCGCAGAGTTGCAGGTGACAGAGTTGCAGGTGACAGAGTTGCAGGTGACAGAGTTGCAGGTCACAGAGTTGCAGGTCACAGAGTTACAGGTGACAGAGTTACAGGTGACAGAGTTGCAGGTCACAGAGTTACAGGTGACAGAGTTACAGGTGACAGAGTTACAGGTCGCAGAGTTAAAGGTCGCAGAGTTACAGACCGCAGAGTTACAGGTCGCAGAGTTGCAGGTGACAGAGTTGCAGGTGACAGAGTTGCAGGTGACAGAGTTGCAGGTCACAGAGTTGCAGGTCGCAGAGTTACAGGTCGCAGAGTCACAGAGTTACAGGTGACAGAGTTGCAGGTCGCAGAGTTACAGGTCGCAGAGTCACAGAGTTACAGGTGACAGAGTTGCAGGTCGCAGAGTTACAGGTCGCAGAGTTGCAGGTCACAGAGTTACAGGTCACATAGTTACATAGTTACAGGTCGCAGAGTTACAGGTCACATAGTTACAGAGTTACAGGTCGCAGAGTTACAGGTCACATAGTTACAGCGCAGAGTTACAGGTCACATAGTTACAGAGTTACAGGTGACAGAGTTATAGGTCTCAGAGTTACAGGTGACAGAGTTACAGGTCTCAGAGTTACAGGTCTCAGAGTTACAGGTCACAGAGTTAAAGATCAGAGGTCACAGCTGTCTGTCAGCTCAGCACATGCTGTGTAACGGCATCAGCGCTGGATTTCTGTGAGCAGGAGCTGTGAAGGTGATCTGTAGTGTGTGTGTGAAGGTGATCTGTTTGTGTCACTCGGGTCGCAGTGGCTCTGAGCTGATGATAGATCAGTTTTGACACATTGAGGATGCCGCGTCTCCAGAGACTCACTGTGGGACACATCAGTTTATTCTCCTCTTTTCTGACCGGCGTCTAAAACTCCTCCATGCGCTGCAGGCCAGATCGGGAATGTTAAGCAAGTGTATGATATGAATGTGAATTCGTCTGTGCGTGTGTGTGTGTGTGTGTGTGTGTGTGTGTGTGTGTGTGTGTGTGTGTGTGTCTGTGTGTCTGTGTGTCTGTGTGTGTGTGTGTGTGTGTGTGTGTGTGTGTGTGTGTGTGTGTGTGTGTGTGTGTGTGTGTGTGTGTGTGTGTGTGTGTGTGTGTGAGAGAGAGCTCATTAAAAAAGCATTTATCATACATTATTCCAACTGAAGGTATTGCCAAAAGTTCACAAACAGAACACACAGTCTACATAGGGACATTTAGAGACTTCTACAGCATTTATTAATCATAGTCAAAGTTAATCTCTATATTTATTAATAATTTTTTTTGATCATAAGTTGTATTTGACAACATTAGTTTATGCATATTAATTAACTCACACACACTCTCTTTCTCTCTCTCTCTCTCTCTCTCTCTCTCTCTCTCTCACACACCCACACACACAACACACTCACAGAATATCTTTTGGTCCAGTGTGATTCACACACAGATCCTCTCTTGAGACTTTGCCCACTAGAAGAGCAGTTTGTGTTTATTAATGCAGACAGATCCAAAACACACAGTTCTTCTTTAATCCTCTGTTGTTCCTCATTAAATTAAACACGCAGCCTAGGTCCATCTGAGGATTCGCATTCCTCATAATCCTCCGACATCAATATAAACAGATCCTGATGGAGACGAGCGTGTGATTAAGATGATTTGGATCCGCATCACTCGAGCTGTTAAACGCACTCGTGATCAGTGTAAGTGTCTCCTAATTGCTTTGATATTGTTTCAAGCTCAAATTAATCCCGTCCTGAAGTTCCGTAACGTTCCATCATTAGTTGTTTATGTCTAATAAGTGTCTTTTCTCCCTGTAGGAGAGCATGTGAACCTCAGGATCTTCATTGTCTCGGAGCAGGTGCTTCATGTTTAAAGAGTTACTTCCATTTTTTCTTGTGATAAAGTATGTGTTTAATTCATAAAAATGTATTAAAATAAAAAAATGAATTAAAACAAAATGACCCAATCCATAATATGATCCCATGATGGAAAAGGTTCTATATATGAAGCGACTTATTTTTCTTTTATGAGAGAAGCTTTTAGTCATGCGTTTAAACTTTAAAATGTGATTAAATGCAAGTTTGCATGAATGCAATTTGTTCTTCAACTGTCAAAATATCAGATATCATAATGTTCATAATGTCCACAAAATTTCGTCAGGAAAGAGTTTAAAGTAAGTGACCATGTTTGGAGTGGAAGAGTAGCAGACTTGCTAAAGATTTCAAATAGTAGTTTGCTACATTGTTTTGTTTCACATCGTTCCATTATGTGCATGTTTAATTCCGTGAGTGTTTCCATATGGAAAAAAAATCTTGAAAATAATTGTGGATATTTCCTGTCATTTATGGGAATCTGTATAAATATTTCTTCATTTTTGGCAGACCGATCAAATATTACTGAGTCAAGAAAATGTTCATCGATTGCTCTGGATTTACACTACAGTTTAAAGTTTTTTATTTTATTCAAAAGTGAGAGTAAAGACATTTATGTAACAAAAGATTTTATTTAAAATAAATGTTGTAATTTTTAACTTTCTATTCATCAAAGAATCCTGAAAAATAAAATGTATCACTCTTTACACAAAAATATGAACTGTTTTAAACACTGATAATAATCATAAATGTTTCTTGAGCATCAAATCATCATATTATAGTGATTTCTGAAGGATCATGTGACACTGAAGACTGGAGTAATGATGCTGAAAATTCAGCTTTGATCACAGGAATAAATTACACTTTACTATATATTCACATAGAAAACGGCGGATTTACATTCTAATAATATTTCACTGTTTTTACTGTATTTTTCATCAAATAAATGCATTGGTGAGCTTAAGAGACTATCAAACACATTTTTAAAAAAACTCAAATTTTCGAACGGTAGTGTATTTAAAGGCACACTATGTACGATTTTTGGATCAAAATATCCAAAAAACACTAGAACAATGTTATATATTTTGTTGAGTTGTGTACTTACATTATCCAAAATGTTTAAATGTTTAAATCCAGAGAAATAAGCAGTTTTGACCAGGACACAGTTCGTGCGTCGCCTAACAATGACATCACACCCGCATTACCCTCGTTTTTATTTAGTAGAAACCATGGAAACACCAAAGAGTTTTATTAGACGGGTGTTTGTATACGTTAATCGACAGAAAACGAATCATTGTTATACAGCTCAATACACTTACTCTTTTTGTTTAAATCCTGTTTTCTTGATTTACCGCGAGAACCATATTTACCACACCGTGTGTCGCGCTCGTCTCTCATTAGCAATCGCTCCAGCGGCTCGTTACGCTTCAACGACGTTAATGAATCTTTAATACATTACCGGTCATCCATGAGTATGATTTCTGCCCGAGTCCATTGGCTGTAGAGGTGAAGAACAACAACTCCCATGATTCCCGGAAATCAGGGCGTCATCAAGCCACGCCTTTGTTTTGAATAAACGACCTCTAGTAGCGAAAAGTTACATATTATGCCTTTAACTATTTTCTATCAAAAAGTAAACACAAGTGATTTTTTTTTAAGCTGCAGAATCCCAGTATGACAGAATCCCAGTATGACTCTTATATTGAGGCACAGACACGAGAGACGCTCCTGTTTCGTCTTTACGGTGTTTGTGTTGCAGAATCAGCCTTTGGCAACCGGTCGGTCATTTATCATCTGTTGTTATTGATAGTGAACGATTGATTCTCCTTCAGCTTCTTTGTTTCAGTCGTAACTATTAAACTCTGTGTTTGAATGTTTTATACGATAATTGAGCTTCAGCATCGACCGCTCTGTAACTCTGTGTTCCTCGGAGCCGAACGACTGACTACAATAAGACTCTCAAACGGGTCGATATCGGCCTGAGAGCTTTAGCCTTCAGAGCAAGAGTGTTTGTGTGTGTGTGTCTGTGTGTGTGTGTGTAAGAGAAACATCAGCACGGATCATAACTCCCCTGTCTTCATTAACAGCACGAAATCAAGAAAATGAATATAACTTTATTGGCACCAATTGTTTTTGTCCACAAAAATCATGAATATTGCGATATTGTGATCAGTACCATGATATATATATTTCAAAGTATTATGGTATTACTATATTATACTCTGACTGTACTGTGATATCACCACCGTAGTGTTTTGTAAGGGATGTTTTTGTAAAGTTGCGTAGATTTGACATCATGTGCCTCTCGTTTTTTTTTTTTCCCCTTGTTTTTTTTCCATGTTTGAAATTGTTATTTCTGGATGTTCAAAATGTCCAGTTTTTTAAATGTTTTAAAAAGCTCTTTTTTTCTTGGTTATGCAAATGTTAAGGGAACATTCCGTTTCATCATTCTTCAAACATAATGGAAACGTTACATTTGAATATTCTCTCTGAACATTCCGAAACAAGTGGTTTAAAAAACATTTAAAAAACCATTCGATTGAACATCCAACTGAAACATTTCAGAAAAAAATAAATCCTGTGAACGATGTATAAATAATGTTTTGGGAACATTATTAAAGACCAGATAACTTTGAACAAAACAGTGGAAAACAGCTGGGAAGCCCTATTCAAGGTTATTATAGTTAACTAAAACCATAAACATTATATATATATATAAAATAAACTGAAATAAAATTAAAATTCATTTTCATTTAGTTTAAACTGAAGTACTAAAATAATTAAATTAAATAATTAAAACTAAAGCAATACTTATAATTACAAATGATTAAATACTACATTGACATAATAATAGTTGTGTGTATGTGTGTGTGTGTGTGTATCTGTTTCTGTGTGTGTGTATCTGTTTCTGTGTGTGTGTATATCTGTTTCTGTGTCTGTGTGTGAGAGAGTTTGTTTGTGTGTGAGTGTGTGTGTGTGTGTGTGTGTATATCTGTTTCTGTGTGTGTGTGTGTGTGTGTGTGTGTGTGTGTGTGTGTGTGTGTGTGTAGTTCCTGTGTGATTTCCAGTATACAGTGCACTGAATCATCTTATCAACTATTAATGCAGTGTCAGATCAAGTGTTTATCACTGCAACACGGTGGAGGAAAAATGTGGCCATAAGTTGAATTTGACACTCATGTAAAGCAAAATATGCAATTTAGCAAATCTCAATTGGCTGATTTGTTTGAAAATGTTATTTCTGGATGTTCAAAATGTCCACTTTTTTAAATGTTTTAAAAAGCTCTTTTTTTTCTTGGTTATGCAAATGTTAAGGGAACATTCTGTTTCATTCAGGGATTCACATTAGACGACAAGTGACACAATAACACAGTAAATAAAATGTGCCTAAAATAAAAAAATTGAGATTTATTAGATAATATTAACTACACATGGTGACAACTTGACAGTTTTGGTTTGTAATGTCTTGAATTACAGTGCTTTCATTCTCTCACACCATGTAGATCTGTGTTTAATGTCATCCGGGAGTGTTTTCATATCCGTGTTGATGTTTCCAGTGTCTGTGTTTCATCCGTCTGATCCGACGAGCTTCTGCAACAAACACACGACTGACATCAGCAAACAAAGATCCGGCAAGTGTTTCTGCTTCATTTTAAAAGCCAAGTCTTTCACTCTCGTAAATATGCAGGAGTTGCATAGGCCTATATATATATATATATATATATATATATATATATATATATATATATATATATATATACAGTGGTGTGAATAAGTTATTACCCCCATGCTAAAGTTGCCTAAAAAGAGGAATAAAAAATCATCTTTTGGAAATTGATCTTAATGCCTTAATTAGAAAAATGAGGAAAAATCCAACCTTTAAGGACACCAATTTTCTTTGTGAATGAATAATGTATAATAAATAAATAAATGTTCTTCCTTAAAATACAGGTTGCATAAGTCAGGAAACCCCTATGTTAAATTCCCATAGAGACAGCAGATTTTTATTTTTAAAGGCCAGTTATTTCATGGATCCGGGATAATATGCATCCTGATAAAGTTCCCTTTGGCTTTTGGAATTAAAATATCCCACATCATCACATTCCCTTCATCATATCTAGAGATCGGCATGGTTTTATTTCAGTTAGCCTAATAGCTGGTTTGATTTGCATTGAGAGTTGATCTTATAGAAAATGCCCCATGCCGATCTCTAGATATGATGAAGGGAATGTGATGATGTGGGATATTTTAATTCCAAAGGCCAAAGGGAACTTTATCAGGATGCATATTATCCCGGATCCATGAAATAACTGGCCTTTAAAAATAAAAATCTGCTGTCTCTATGGGAATTTAACATAGGGGTTTCCTGACTTATGCAACCTGTATTTTAAGGAAGAACATTTATTTATTTATTATACATTATTCATTCACAAAGAAAATTGGTGTCCTTAAAGGTTGGATTTTTCCTCATTTTTCTAATTAAGGCATTAAGATCAATTTCCAAAAGATGATTTTTTATTCCTCTTTTTAGGCAACTTTAGCATGGGGGTAATAACTTATTCACACCACTGTGTGTATATATATATATATATATATATATATAAGTAGCATATGCATAAAGATTTTTGCATTTTATTATTTGCATGCAACATTTTTTTTCTGCAACTTGAAATAAAAAAGAAAGTTAACTGTAACTTTTTATCTTGCAGTTCTGACTTTATTTTTTCTCAGAATTGTGAGAACTGTGAATTAATGTCTGGATTGTGAAATATAAACTCGCAACTGCAAGAAAAAAAAGTCCATATTGTGAGATAAAAAGTTGCAATTACCTTTTGGCAGAAACAAGCTTTCATAAAACAGACCAGAAACCTTCGCAGATTAGAAACACTGAAGCAAGTGTTTGTCTCTCTCTCTCTCTCCCACACACACACACACACACACACACACACACACACTCTCTCTCTCTGACTCAACACAACTGTAACCACTTCAGCAGCCAATGAATCATCCTGAAGGTGTGTGTTTCTGTTTCCTCGCTCTGATAAATCAGAATGAGCTGTGTAAGTGCAGCACTCTATATAAACATGTAAATTACTCTGAGTTAATCACTGTCTGCAAACTATCATCTCACACACACTCTCTCCTTATTCAGGTTCAAGATGGTGGAGCGAGTCGCCGGTGTCATTTATCATCGTCGTGTGTGTGTGTGTGCGCATTGCATTGTCCCCAGCGGTCTGATACATACAGACTCCCGGCGGCTCATCACTTCACATATAAAACACACTCTACAGTATCACACACTCACAACTGTTCTGACAGTTTTTCTTGCAATTCTCTGAATAAAAGTCTGAATTGTGAGTTTACATCTCTCAAAAAGGTGCAATTTTGAGTAAAAAAATCACCAGAATTGTTAGATGCAAACTTGCAATTGTAAGAAAAAAAAGTCTGCATTGTGTGATAAAAAAGGTTTTTTTTTTATTCTGTGATGGAAAAAAACACTGAATTGTGAGATGTAAAGTCAGATGTTCCAAGAATTCAATTTTGAGTAAAAAAAAAAAGAAGAAATTGCTAGATGTCAACTTGCAATTGTAAAAAAAAATATTTTGAATTCTGACATTAAAAAAAAAATTATTCCATGATTGTAAAAAATTCATAATTGCGAGATGTAAACTTGCCATTGTAAGAAAAATAAGTCCAAAAAGTAGCAATTACCTTTTACATTTTTTTATTACAAGGTGAAAAAAAACTGAATTGCCAGATGTGAACTCAGAATAAAAAAAAAAAAAAAATGTTTTTAACAATTTTGAGTTAAAAAATGCCAGAATTACCAAATGTAAACTTGTAATTGTAAGAAAAACATCCGAATTGTACAAATAAAAAAATGTCTGAATTGTGATCATTTTATTTTGTGGTGGAAAGAAGAAGAAAAAAACTTGTTAGAAAAATAGATTGAACTGTAAGATAAAAAGCATCAATCACCTTTTTTATACTTTTATTCCATGGCGGAAAAATTCTTTAAATTCTCTGATCTATTGAAGCTTATTTCCTGAACTTTGCGTTGCCTTTTAAAAAGTCATCATAAAATACATTCATTTCAACCAGAAATGCAAGACCAGAAACATTAATTAATCAAGTAAATTGAGATTTTAATTCCATGTTGATGCAACAGAAGATTTGCAGGTGCGTTTGAAAAAAAGTTTATTGAAATACATACATTCTTTGATTTACAACATGCTTGCAGAACATATAACAGTGACAGAAAACACAAAGACAGGATCATGCTGAAAACATAATCAAATCTGCAGTGTTTTGATTTGATTGGAGTATTCCAGCAGCTTCAGTGTCTATTATCTCTGATCCATGACACTCACGACACCAAAACCCAATATAAAACATGACAGAAAACACACACAGCTGGTGCAATATCATCTTCTCAAGATTACACTTATGTCACGATCACTGGAAAAACAAATCATGACCTTATGAAAACAACGTGGAAGTATCATCATAATGCCTGGCGTCTATATTTGAAAGCAATCATTATTTTTGCAGTTTCTCTTTCAGTGATCATCTACATTACTGTAAAGCAGATTTAGTGCATGCATTGCTTCTTTTTATTCATATTGGTTTTGCAGACAGTCTCGTTGTAAACAATTGTGTTAAACAGTGTAAATTCACCTGTCAGAAATGAGTTATTCTGTTGAACTGATGAATCTGACACTAACCCTGCTCTAATCGATCTCTGCGATGTCAACGCCAGAATTACACATTGAATGTCTCAGTGGTGTGTGTTTGAGTGCACTACTACACACACTACTTCTGTGCTTTCGTCAGTCGATGACGCAGTAATTAAAGAATCAATCAATATTCATCAGAAACACTCGCCGTGTTCACACTGCAGTTTAATCCGGAGTCACTCCTCTTCTGTTCGGTTATTTACAGTCGGGACAAACAAATATCATTAAATATGTGTGATTTACATGTTTTTTTTAAATGCTTTTGAAAGAGTCTCTTCTGCTCACCAAAGCTGCATTTATTTGATCAAACATACAGTAAATATTATTGTAATGTAAATCAGCTGTTTTCTATGTGAATATATAGTAAAGTGTAATTTATTCCTGTAATTTATTACTCCAGTCTTCAGTGTCACATGATCCTTCAGAAATCATTCTAATATGATGATTTGATAATAATCATAAATGTTTCTTGAGCATCAGTGTTCATATTTTTGTGGAAACTGTGATACATTTTATTTCTCAGGATTCTTTGATGAATAGAAAGTTCAAAAGAACAGCATTTATTTGAAATAGAATCTTTTGCAACATCATAAATGTCTTTCCTTTCACTTTTGATCAATTTAATGCGTCAAAGTATTACATTTCTTTTTAAAAAAATCTTTCGAACTGTAGTGTTTAACTGAAGAATCACACAGAGAAACGATTCATTCACGGATTATACATAAGTCTGTTTCTCTCCACCACCTTAATAGCTTTTTTAGTCTTGTTCAGATGATCTGCCTAAACTCAAAATCTGAATCAGAAGATTTCGCCATTATAAGTCTTTCATAAAGGAATAAAATAAAAAAACATTCATCTGTCAAAAAAGCTGCATCCTCAGAGCTGTACATAAACACATAAACACATTGAAATATGACCTTCAGTGTTAGACAAGGCAAAGACAACAACGCAGGAGAATTGAGACGTCAAGTATCAGATATACTCGTAAAAGTGGATCCGTTGCAGAAACACAGAGTTTAACTTTTAGACATTTAGACTTTAAGTCTATTAATGTTCTTCCTCAGTGTTTCTGTCTCGTTTTCCAGCACAAATATATAAACATTCTTAAATCAAGATACATTTACTGGAGAAGAAGCAGAATGACTGAAGATATTAAGTCTTGTTTATTGCATCAATTTTTAAGTTTAAAACAAGAAAAATAATATTTTTCCCTTTACATTAGCAGATGATTCTTAAGTATGAAGTCACTTAATATTGTCTGAATTTATGTCAGATTTCTGTGCAAATGTTGCAGTGAAGGAATATTTAGTGAATTGCCGGTGTTTTCAGCTCAGTTGTATAAATTAGGACCCTTTCTAAAAATTAACAGTATTTTAGACATTATTTAAACATTTATTGTGATAAATCTCATTCTTCAAATTAATTATTTTATGTAAATATCATGGTTTATGGTAATAATTTAGTACCATGGCATATATTGAAGTGTAGTACCATGGTATTGCCACAGTAAGGACAGTTTTAGTGGAAACACTTTTCTTGAAGCCTTTATATATAAAGTATTTTTAATGCATTCATTATCCCTTGTAAATGCACCTTATAGCAAATTGTATGATTTCATTAATAATTGTGACCACAGTTATAATACTTTATAAAAGCTAAAAGCAAAACAATTATTTTCATTCAAATATCTAAACATTCTTAAATCGAGATATATTTAAATGGGAAGCAAAAAAAAAAGCCTTAAGATATTAAGTCTTGTCTTCTGAAAAATTCATCAAAATTTAGTGCATTTACCGGAAACTATAGTTGGCACCGTGTATAGTTGTCATTTTCCTTTTGTAAGTATTTTTCTAGATGTTATCCATGTTTTATGTCTCAATGACATGCAAGTAAACAACCCAATAAAGAATAAAAAAAATAAAAGCAGAACATGTTCACAGGACAATACTAACATCACTATACATGAAGCCATTCAGGAGAATCAAAACAAGGAAACAATCTCAGCTTTTTTTGCAGTGTACTGAACTACTTTTTAAGAAGGTAAAAGTGAATAAATAAACACTGTTTAAGTGTTTTTCTGTAACTTTAACAGTGTCGTGCACGAGCCGCAATATGTAACGCTGGGTGAACGCCATTTACACTAAACGTTTGGACGCCAAAATTCAGAAGAAAACGTACATTCATTCACTGCAAAAAAAATGCTTTTCTTACTCAGTATTTTTGTCTTGTTTCCAGTCCAAATATCAAACATTTCTTAAATCAAGATGCATTTACTTAAGTAGTAAAATGCTATAAGATATTAAGTCTTGTTTTCTGAGTTTTTGCTTAAAACAAGCAAAATGATCTGCCAATGGGGTGAGGAAAATAATTGTTTCTGTTTGAATTAAGATTATTTTTCTCACCCGATTGGCAGATAATTCTGCTTGTTTTAAGCAAAAACTCACTTAATTTTTAATTCCCCAGAAAACAAGACTTAATATCTTAAGTGAGTTTTTGCTTAAAACAAGCAAAATTATCTTCCAATCGGGTGAGAAATATAATCTAAATTCAAACAGAAACAATTATTTTTCTCACCCCATTGGCAGATCATTTTGCTTGTTTTAAGCAAAAACTCAGAAAACAAGACTTAATATCTTACGTCATTTTACTACTTTAGTAAATGCATCTTGATTTAAAGAATTTTTAGATATTTGGACTGGAAACAAGACAAAAATACTGAGTAAGAAAAGCATTTTTTGCCGTGTTCACATCGGACATACTTTGTTCTCAGGAATGGGAATGTGTGCGAGCGACCTCCGTTCTCCGGGATGTGTTTTCTCTGGGATGGCTCCGTCTTTCGGGATCCGGGAAGCCATGGTGGACATCTCTCCCGTGTGGCTCTCGTTGCTCATGCCTTGGCGTTCGCTGGTCTGGTTGATGTTTCCCTCGACCACAGTGACGTCTCTGCATCTCAAGAACTGAACCAGACACTTCCTGAACTGAGGATCACAAGGAAGAGTTCATGGATTATCCCGTAGGGATCTTTGTTTAAAGTCAACATGAACACAAAATGGGAAATTCTTGTTTTTTTATGGAATATTGCAGTGTTTATTCGAAATGATTCATCGGTGCACATCATTATTGTTTTAATAATCGTGATTTAAAAAAACTTCTCCTCCCTCTTGCAGCGAAGAACACACACACTCACGTACATACTCACTCACACACACACGTGCACATGTACACACTCACACTCACTCATTCACTCACACACACACTCGTACACATGTACACACTCACTCACACGCGTACACACTCACACACACATGTACACACACTCTCACACACACACTCATTCATTCACTCACACACACTCATTCGCGTGCACATGTACACACACACACACACACTCACATGCGTGCACATGTACACACTCACACACACACATATACACATGTACACACTAACACACACATATACACATGTACACACACATACACACTCACTCACTCACTCACACACATGCACATGTACACACTCACATATACACATGATGTACACAGTCACAATCACACACACACACACACACCTAAATTGCACGATAAACACAATGCGTGCTATAGAGAGGTGTTTAGTGTGATCCTGGTTGCAAAACGCTTCAGGAACAAGAACACATGTGGGCGGGGCTTGACTATGTCTGTGGGGAATTGATTGGATGGTTGTGGTTTGCTATTGGCTGATCTCATGTGAGTGACAGGTTATAGCCCCGCCCACATCATCAGAGAAGAGAAGAGATGCTGCAAGAGGAACTTATTCTAAACAAATCACTTTTCTATCACACTTGGTTCAATGACGGGATTATATTACAGTTGGTTAATTCCAAAGGATATTTGTTATCATATAGGCTACTAAATTTCTACAAAAATTTCAATTACCAGTTAAACCGAGAGGATTAGTGTTAGCGAAAACTGTGTATCATATGCACGTAAAAACTCTTTTTCGCGTATAAACTGCACGATAAACACAATGCGTGCTATAGCTATAGAGACACATTTTCATGAGCTCAGATATACGTCACAATAGAGAAGAAACAACCAGCGAAACTGCCAACTTTTAACATTTGAACTTATCTGAGCTAGAAAACTTGAAATTAATTCTTGAAATTAATTTGACCTGCACTGAAAAATCACCAAAACTAAAGATTAGTGTACAACATAACTAAAATTGTAAGTAATTTCCTTAAGGAAATGTGTTTTTGGTCCCAAAGTGTATTACAACCAATTGTAAGTGAACACTTCAGGTGAATAGGGTCACATTTTAACTAATAGATCAATTGACATTTCAACGTGATTACGTAATGTGTGTCGCATCACAGCTAGTGCAAGACAAGTGGTTAAAAAGTATATAAATGTTTATTTTGTTATAAATGTGCGCTGGTTTGTGTAGATCAGACTCTTATTCCTCGGCTGGATCGTGTCGAGACTTTGAAGCTGCACTGAAACTCACATTTGGACCTTCGACCCGTTGGACTCCATTGAAGTCACTATATGGAGAAAATCCTGCAATGTTTTCCTCAAAAACCTTCATTTCTTTTCCACTGAAGAAAGAAAGACATGAACATCTCAGATGACATGCAGAGTAAATTATCAGGAAATTTTAAATCTGAAGTGAACTACTCCTGTAAGGATGTTTGGACTATGATAAGTATAGGATGTTATGCATTTAAAGGTCCCATATTGTCAAAACTGAAATTTCCTGGCTGTTTTCATGATAACAGAGGTTAAACTACCATATAAGTTTCAAAACAGCTGTGCCTTTTCATGACCACCATTGCCTTTTCACCAATGGTGGGTCACTCAGAAAACAACAGGCCAATCAGAAGAGAGGCTCATGAATATTAAGTAGACAGGCCAAAATCGAGCTGTTATTTGCAGAGCTCCTGAGAAAGGAGCTGTAAAAATATATTAAGATGGTTTTTGGTACTTATACCGCAAATATATATTCTTAAGGACATTAAAACCTAAAATAAAACTTCAGAAAGTTGTACAGTATGGGACCTTTAAATATCAGATGTTTATGAAAGATAATATGAACCGTGTGTTTTCTGTAGGATCACCACCACTGTGGCCTGTAACATGGATCTGACCAAATATCCCATGGACAAACAGACGTGCACCTTACAACTGGAGAGCTGTAAGAAAACGCATGATTCTCCATATTTTACTGTGTTGCTCTGGCAACAACAGGGTTCGTACAAGCGGCTTAAAGTGCTTGAAATACTTGAATTTGACTTTTTGAAATTTAAGTCCTGGAAAATACTTGCATCTTCGACCCGTTGGACTCCATTGAAGTCACTAGGGAGAAAATCCTGCAATGTTTTCCTCAAAAATTGTAATTTCTTTTCGACTGAAGAAAGAAAGACATGAACATCGCGGATGACGTGGAGGAGAGTAAATGATCAGGAAATTTTAATTCTGAACTACTAATTTAAATAAACAAGCGAATACTGAGAGTCCCGTCTCAGTGCTCAGAGTGAAGTTCATCAGATTTACTAATGCAGTCCGGCACTAAACGAGCAGTGAAATCGAGCGACGGCTGAAAATGCTCAACATGAGTCAATCGTGATGAGGTCATCATTGCAGGAATCATTAATTGTTTCCACATTAGCCTGAGGCTCACATCGCCCTTCTCATTCTTCATTAGTTCCTAGTCATTAACTACGGAGTCCGATAGACACTAATCAGTCTAAAGTCACTTTGTGTCTCTTCAGTTCTAAGAATGAAGCTTCAGTTTTCTGTTTAGATGGGAGTTTCAGACACACATCTCGGCTGTAGGTTCAAAATATGAATTTTATCATGCAATTCAGTAAACAGTTCTTTTTCATTTACTACAATTCTTCCCACTGAGGTACAGCAGGCAATCTCCGAAATTAAATCTGGAAGTGGTGTTGGTATACATGGTCTGGAGGTAAAGTTTATTAAAATTGCCTCTCATGTTCTAGCATATCCATTATGTGATCTATTTAATTTATCTATATCTACTTGCAAAGTTCCAGTCATGTGGAAGTGTGCTAGAGTAACACCTTTATACAAAAGTGGTGATCCTCTCGATCCCAATAATTACAGACCAATCTCAATAATTAGTAATGTAGTAAAAGTATTTGAAAAAATTATATTTAAGAGACTGTTTAAATACATTAATGAATTTTCTATTTTTTCTCCAAACCAATCAGGTTTTAGGCCCAATTACTCCACCACTACTGCTCTTACAAAATTTGTTAACGATGCTACATCTTCTTTGGACAATAATATGTCCACTGGAGCAATATTTATAGATCTTACCAAAGCGTTTGATCTGGTTGATCATTATATTCTCCTTGATAAATTATATAACATTGGTCTCTCCGAACAGTCCATTTTATGGTTTAATTCATATCTTCACTACAGACGTCAGTGTGTAAATTTTAATGGTGCTCTCTCTCAGTTCATGATAATGGAAAAGGGTGTTCCTCAAGGTTCTTGTTTAGGCCCTCTTTTATTTTCCATTTTCATTAATGACCTCCCACAATTGGGCTCTGATAGTCAAATTCTCTTGTATGCTGATGATACAGTCATTTATTCTTCAAAACGTGATATTAATTTAATTAAATCATCACTGCAACTTGATTTTAATACTATTCAAAAGTGGTTCTCGAATAATGGACTTATATTGAATAAAAGTAAGTCTTATAGTATGTTATTTTCCACTAGATCTGCCCGACATAACCATGGTAATAGTTTAACATTTAAATTCTCAGATGGTACATTTGTGGAGAATGTTGAGGAATTTAAATACTTGGGCCTCTGGATCGACTCCAGCCTCTCCTTCAGGCCTCATATTGACTATATAGTGAAAAGAGTAAATTATAATTTGAGACTATTATACCGTTCAATGAATTGCTTTACACAATTGATTAGACTAAGAATTGTAACTCAGCTTCTATTTCCTATTATTGATTATTCTGACTTTGTCTATATGAGTACAACAGAATCACACCTTAAATCATTAAATATAGTCTATAACAGTCTCTGTCGATTTGTGTTGAGATGTCCGTTTCTAACCCATCATTGTCATATGTACCAACAATTGAATCTTTTATCACCAAAGGCTAGACGTCAGCTACACTGGTTTCAGTTTGTTTATAAATGTATATTTTTTAATTATCCTTTTTATTTGAAGCAACATTTAGTCCTATATAGGTCAACTTATGGCCTGAGACACCTTAATCATCCCTTTCTTTCTGTCCCAAAGATATCTAAAGCAATTGGAAGACGTGCTTTCAAATTCAAAGCCCCCTCAGATTGGAACAGTTTACCTTGTTCCTTAAGGTCCATCTCTTCCTTTCCACTCTTTAAGTCAGCCCTTTTAACTTATTTGCAATCTTGTGACCAATGTATATGTTTTCCTGGTATATGAGTTTTTTTTTTTTTTTTGTCTTTAATGCCCTTAGTAAGAAATTATGTATGTGCATGCACGTTTGTGTGCATATGTGTATATAGGTATGTATTTTTGTATTGGTATGTATATGTAGGTTATATTTGTTTGTTTTTGTGGTTTCGTCAAATATGGTTCTCTCCTGTAATATCTTAATGTCATACTATATTGTTTATGTGAAAATGCTCCGCACAGAGGTGGGACAGGTTGGGGTGGTTGGTTGTGAGGAAGAGCTTTAGTATGTGCGAATGTGTAAGTGTTTGGTGTTATCTTGAGGACCCCCTCGAAAATTAGATGTTCCATCTCAAGGGGTTATCCTCTAATAAAATGAAATTCACTAAAAAATTACTCTGCAAAAAAATTATTTTCTTCCTCTGTATTTTTGCCTTGTTTTTCAATGCATTTATTATTTCATTTATTAGAGAAGCAAATGACAAAGCCGTATCAAAATTAAGTGAGTTTTTGCTACAAGACAAGAAGAAATATCTGCAAATAGGGCAAGAAAAAAAGTGAAGTATAAAAAAAAATAAAAGAAATAACTCGACCGGCAGATATTGTTTCTAGCATAAACTTGGTTCATTTTGATATATTAAGTCTTGTTTTCTGAAAAATAAATATTAACTTGGTTCTCAATTAAATGCATCTAAGAATGTTTAGGTAGTGATTTTTGTCTTGTTTTCACAAACAAATGAAGAATTTTTTTTTTGACAGTGAGCATTTTATAACATTAGTAGACTCTCAGTTACTAATTACTTTTGGGAATTAATAATATTTAGGGGAGTAACAATATATCTTGTCACAGTATATCGCAATACAAAAATGCAATAATATCTATCGTGGATAGAGACAATTATATCGTGGATAGTTCACCCAAAATAAAACTTATTGTGTGAGAATTTTTTTTTTTAAATGTGAGTAAAAAGTGAGTAAAAGTGTCCTACATTGTTTTAAATACATCTAGTCAGTGACGGAGTGAAAGCAAATAATTCTGTGTTTTCAGCTTCAGAATCGAAACTCAGAATATGAGTATTTTTATTCTGGTGTCTCTATTGTCCTGTGCATTGGGTTATTAACACCAAGTCCAAGTCTATTCATTTACACCCACAATGTAAAACTAAATTTAGCATTTTAATCAACCCTCAATTTATCTTTGGGGTCTATATGATGACTTTTCCGTAGTAAATAAACACAAAAAAATTGGGCTTGATTCGGTTGTTCTAATATGGTATGTAAAAAAATAAAGTAACACATATGATCTTTGGGGTCAACCCACATTGAAATGAATGGGAAAATCGAAAGAAATTTGTTTTTTATTTTTCATTTGTCAAAAAAAAATCAATAAATCTGAAAATTTCCATACCACAATGAAGTCCTGGTACTAGAGCACAAATGCAATGTGGAACATGATCACTTGCAAACACACACACACACACACACACACACACACACACACACACACACACACACACACACACACACACACACACACACAGGTGACTCCAATAGAAAGCATTTTTATAGAAATTGACAAATAAAATCAATAATTCCAGCTAAAATCTGAAAATTCTCACACATAAATGAAGGCCTGGTACTAGATCACTAATGCAATGTGGAATGAACATTATTACACACACACACATGTGCGGCCACACAGACACAGACACAAATACACACACAGATAAAGACAGGTGTGACTGCAAAAGAGAGCATTTTTATAGAAATTGGGAAATAAAATCAATAATTTCTGCATAAATCTAAATATGTTCACACATAAATGAAGGCCTGGTACTAGAGCAAAAAAACAACGTGGAATGAGCATGATTACACACACACACACACACACACGCACGCACAGGTGTGTTTACTCTTCACTCCTGTTCCTATCTGCCTATATCTGTTTGTTTTTTGTTTTTATTTACTTTTAAAAAATTAATTTCTTATTCTAAAGTTAATAATTTTATACATTTCGATTATTGAAATAGTATGTAATTGCAATCAAGTCTTTTCTTTTAGTGGCAACTTATGTGGCATTATTGCAAATTTATATAGCATTATTGCAATAAGACACTTCAAAAGACCTCAAACAACAACAAAAATAACTTTGACAAAATATTGATTTAATGTATTTTAAAATGTTTAAATATATACATTCATAACAAAAGCTGTTAAAAGAGCAGATATATATATAGGCCCCTTCTGTCTCGAAAGACAATGGCTGCGCCTTTATCTTTTTCAGTCAATTTTGTTGTTGGCAACATCTGGAGTGGCTCAGTAGTCCTATCCTTGCATGGCAGTCTCTGCCGCAATTTAGGCAGACAAAGCTGGATGGCGGGTTGGAGTCATGGCTTGGTTTCCCCTCCTTCCTGCGACTTCTTTTGTTCTTCAACTGCTGGAGTCTCTTCGCTTCTCCCCTTTGGATTCCATCACTTACTGTAGTTCTCCATGCTCTGCGAATTTCTGCAAGAGACTCCCAGGTATCCGGGGATATGCCAGTGGTTTTCAAATCACGCTTGAGAACATCCTTGTAACGCAGTGCTGGTCAGCCTACAGGACGGTGCCCTGTAGCTAGTTCACCATACAGTATATCCTTGGGAATACGGCCGTCCTTCATATGGCGCACATGGCCTATCCAGCGCAGCCTACGTTGAGTTAGCAACAGGTGCATGCTTTGGGAATTTGTCTGTTCCAGGACAGATGTGTTGGTGATCTTGTCTTCCTAGTTAATACCAAGGATTCGACGCAGCCAGCGGAGATGGAAACTGTTCAAGCGGTTTTCCTGTCTGGCATATGTCGTCCAGGTTTCGCTGCTATACAGCAAGGTGTTGAGAACGCATGCTTGGTATACTCTGTGGGATAACAATAACATCTCATTGAATACCAAACTCACTTTCTTGCTCAGTTTGGACAATATTGCAGCAGCTCTTGCAATACGTGTGTCTATTTCTTGATCAAGCGACAAGTGACTGGTGATGGTGGAGCCCAGATACTTGAAGTGGTCAGTGTTTTCCAGCACTTCGTCATCAATGCTGATTGATGGTGGTGAAGGGACATTTTGGCTCACGACATTGGTCTTTTTAATGCTGATCGTGAGCCCGAACTCTTTACAGGCATGGGAAAACTGGCTGAGCAGCTGCTGTAGTTCTTCTTCAGTGTGCGCCACCAGGGCCGCATCGTCTGCAAACAGCATCTCTGACCGGACTTTAGTCTTGGCTTTCAGGCGGGTCAGTTTGAACAACCTTCCGTCACTCCTGGTGTGTAGATGAACACCTTCTGTAGAGTGTCTAAAGGCAAATGTTAGCAGCATAGAGAAGAAGATTCCAAACAAGGTTGGGGCAAGGACACATCCCTGTTTGACGCCACTCTTGATTTCAAAGGGTTTAGAAGTTTCGCCATCCCAGCTTACTATCCCCTTCATGTCATCATGAAAGGAGGCTATGATGTTGAGCAGCTGCGGGGGGCAACCAATCTTCTGCATCAGCTGGAACTGACCTTTCCTGCTCACTAGGTCAAATGTCTTAGTGAGGTCGACAAAGGCGATGAAGAGTGGCATCTGCTGCTCTCTACATTTTTCTTGAAGCACAGAGAATATCATGTCCACTGTACTTCTTTTAGCCCTGAAACCGCATTGTGACTCTGGATAGATGCAGTCAGCAAGGATTTGCAGTCGTTTTAAGATCACTCTAGCAAACACCTTGCCCACTACGCTCAACAGTGAGATGCCCCGGTAGTTGTTACAGTCTCTGCGGTCACCCTTGTTCTTATAGTGTGTAATGATCTTAGTATTTCGCATGTCTTGAGGCACCATCCCTTCTCTCCAGCAGAGGCACAAGAGATCATGTAGCGGTTCCAGCAAAGCTGGTTTACCGCACTTGATGATTTCCGGTGGTATGCCGTCCTCAACTGGTGCCTTACCACTGGCTATTTCGTTGATGGCTTTGCTGAGATATTCCAAAGTTTTCTTTGGAGAAAAGTTCCAGGTAGCGCTCAGCCCAACAACATATTTGCTTGTCCCTGTCAGTGATGATATCTCCTGTCTTGGACTTCAGGGGCGCAGTTTTCCTTGTTGGTATGCCTGTTGCCTGCTTAATCCCCTCATACATTTTCCTAATGTTACCAGTGTCTGCGGCTTCCTGGATGCTGTCTGAGAGTTGGAGCCAGTAATCGTTTGCGCAGCGTCTTGCTGTTCGTTGTGTTTTATTGCGAGCAGTTCTCAGTGCTTGCATGTTTTGCTGGCTGGGGTTTCGCTTGTAGTTGATCAGCGCATCCCGTTTGGCTTCAATGACTGGTTCCAATTCCATAATATTGGCCTCAAACCAATCCGTGCTCTTGTGTTCTTTCTTACCATATGTCAAGAGTGCAGAGTCAAAGATGGTATTCCTGAGGAAATTCCATTTATCTTCTGCATTCAGCTCTTCTCTTTCTCTTTTGGCCAGAGTCTCTTCAAGTCGCTTGATGAACTCCTGGTTTTTGTCAGCATATGCAGTTTTGCAGGTATCTATCTTTGGTTGACCTTTCTTTTTCCTATGGTGAAGTTTCTTGGGCTTCAGTTTGATCTTGGAGGCTACCAGAGAGTGGTCAGTATCACAGTCGGCACTGTGGTATGCTCTGGTGTTGCAGACATTGTTAAGGGAATCCTTCCTAGTGATAATCAGGTCTAGCTGATGCCAGTGTTTTGACCTGGGATGTCTCCAAGATGTTTTGTGACACACCTTGTTTTGGTAAAAGGTGTTAGTCACACAGAGGTTGTGATAGCAGCAGAGTTATAAAAGTCTCTGACGATTTTCGTTCATGTTTCCTATGCCTTGGTGACCTAGGATGCCTGGCCAAGACTCTGTCTGCACAAACCCGAGCATTTAAAGAAAGAAAGTCACAATAAATGAATGGATCTCTATGGCGCCTCTGCTGGAAGTATGTGGTAATTACACTTTCTGGCTAAAAATATATTATCTACAAAAAAACATCTAACCAGCAGATGGCAGAATTATGAGTCTAACACCTGGATCAATATCCAAAACACCTATTATTTAAAGGGGTCATGAACTAGCTTTTTAAAAAATGTTATATTGTTGTCTGAGGTCAACTTATGACGTTCGCTTGGTTTTTACATTCAAAAACATCAAAATGAATAAGTAATAGGCTATTTTCTACCCTAGTTTTGAGCCTAGCTCAAAAAACGCTCGGTTTTTATGGGCGTCTCGCATTGAAGACTTGGAAGTAAACAGTTTTGCATATTATAAGGAGTTTCAACTCACTCGTCAGTAACGATTAGACTGATACACATGTACACATAATTATTAGATATCAAACGATCTGTAACAATGCAATACTAGCCTATCAGATTATTATTATTTTTAAATAAAAATTTTACTCGCATAAGTGTGTTGCACCATTCCTGTCGGATCCAATATAGAAGGCACAGCACCGTTTTCTAATCTTAATCGGTCTGCAAATCCAGTCTCGACGTGTGTCTTGTTTCCAAAACAATCCTCAGTGAAATGAAGCGAACAAACGGACAATGTTTTACCCACATCAGCTGGAACGTCATTAAAAATAAAGTTTAATCAAGCATTCCTATTGGAATCCAGAGGAAGCTTATGCAGCGACTGTCTTCTTCCACAACCAGGCACTGCACAATATTTTGTAAATGTCATGTTTATTGCTCGGTTGCTCGATCCGGTTTGTCATCACGAGGTAGGCCCATGTTATTTATCTATGCGTGTAATGCGCGAATCGGTGGGCGGGGCTAAAGTAGCCGTGTTGAAGTAGGCGTTGATCTTCTTCAGCGGGGGTGGTGTTTTATCCTCTTTGACGTCATAGTTCCCCACTTTGAAGAACGAGTCGTTTGCTGAGCCTGGTGTCAATAAAAGCATTTATTGGACTAACAAGGACGTTTTCAGTTCTGAAATTTACAGGATATTCTTATAATATGATGACCTCTTAGATGTCAAAAGCTCAAGGAAAATTTGATTTCTCAGTTCATCACCCCTTTAAATTTGATCATCATTAATGTTTTTTTCATAAAAAAAATTATATTTCATATGTATGCTAATGGTGTAGTTGAGGAATTTTGCAGTAAATAGGTAAAAAAGTACTTCATATCCCCCAAAACACAGCATAAATATATAGATGAAGTAAACGGAAAAAAAATGATATATAATTTGTATTATTAAAAAGTATATTTTTTTGTACAATCGCTCCATACATGTTTAGAGGAAACAAAGATCATATGCAGAACATATTTTGTTTACGTTTTATCATATGACTTGGAGTATTGCAATAATATCGTATTGTGAGTTTAGTGATACATATTTACATATCGTGATATGTACCGAATCGTGACATGAGGGTATTGTCACACCCCTACTAATATTGCAATCTAATAAAATTTTTACATTTGTAACCTGATCAAACTGATGGAGCCTCAAATCATATTGAACTGATGATTGACAGTGTAATTTATCTAATAGATGACCGTCAGTCACTGTGACATAAACCAGAAGCAGTGTTGTGTTGTCATGCACTTATTTCTGCAGGTCTCAGAATACGAGCTTTATTCATATGGAGAAAGCCAGTGTATAAACTGACATCTCCGGCTCAGACAGATGATGGAGAGATGTGGCACTGCCAAACACTGTTTACGTCTGCACTCAATAATTCAGCATCTTCTCCTTTGGAGTGCACCGGTTTGATCCACACTGCAGGTGTTATTTATTTATTTTTATTTCAGTAATATAAGTCAAAAGTGTCAGCTCTAGTGAAGCCATATCATCCCACCGACAGCTTCAGGATTTTCCTAAATCCATAAACTCTGTCCTGTGCACTTCTGCTCATTCAGAGTAAAGCAAGCTCAATCCTAGATGAAATGTGTGGTTGCATAAGGACTTATTTCTGTCCGGCGATTCCTTCAAGGTCTTTCAGCTTCTTTAACTTATTTACTTGTAACTGGGACACAGGAAAGTTTGAGATCTTCATGCAATATTATTATGCTTAAGATCAAAATATAAGTACAAGCATCATCACAAAATCACAGTTTAGCAAAGCAAACCGCAACGGCATCCGTATTGATTTAACGCACACTTAAAGTTAAGTCTATTTCTGTAGCGCTTTATCCAATACCGTAAAACTAAAACTATTAAAAGACATTTCTGTTCATATAAATAAAGCTGACATTAAACACAATATAAATATTAGTCGAAAAAAAGACTAGAAATGTTTATGTTGAAGCACTAAAATTAACTAAAACTGTAATAAAAATAAATTAAACCTAAAGCAACAATTAAAAGAAAACCTAATAAAATGACAAAAGCACGTAACAAAATTGCAAAAATTTTACTAAAATTAACATTTAAAGTAAAAATATAAAAAAATAAAAGCAAATTTAAAATATTAATAGAACTATAATACAACTAAAATAAAAACTAAAATTAGTTAAAATCTATTATGAAACAATTCAATATCAGTTAATAAAGCTGCTCTATAGAAAACAATAGTCATTATTCAGATCAATTCAGTTCGATGTTGATTCAGTTCAGTTCAATAACTGTCAATGTTGCAAAGTTTTATAGTCAAAGTCATAATTCAGTAACTCTCAATAATAATTAATATAATTCAGTTTCTCATAACTAACTCAGTTCTAGTTTTGTTCTCATCTGATGTTGTTAGTGCAGATAAATCAATAATGCTAGTACACATTAAATGTCTTTAAAAAAGTTTTCTAATCTTATAATTAGCTGATTTTTTAACCGTATAATTGTGTCTTTGTGTTTGAATTGCATATTGATTGGAAATGCTTGAGTTCTAAATCCAGTTACTGAAAGAAACACTGAAAATGCACAAAAAATGTCTAATGTTGATGTAATATCACCAGAAATCAACATTAAAGTCATTCAAATGAAGATTTACACCGTCTATCTTTCAGTATTGGATCGTAAGCTTTAATTTTTCAGACGTTTGAACTGCTTTATTAAATGTTGTATTTATTTATAGAGCTTTGAGAAACATGAAGGTATTAAAAAAGCTTTAAAAAATGCTTCACGCTGCATTTTACTTGTTATTTATTGATGATCCATTTATTATTTATGATGAAGCTGAACACTAACGACACCAGTGAGTTTGTGTAACGCCGTCTCTTCTGATGTGATAATAATACATGATGATAAAGACGGATCAAGCGCACGTGACTACTGTATATTCAGTGTTCCCAAAAACAAACCTCTGGAAAATGTGTGGATAAAACTATCACTGATAATCAGAAGTTGCAGGTTTGATTAAGAAACGACCGTCTCCTTCAAGCTCAGGATGATCTGGAGTTCATTTATGACAGCGGTTTCAATCTCCTTTAAATTCAGTAACTATCAAACAGTAATTCTTAAGATTTTAGCTGATACTTTCATCTAAAGCACTTTTTATTGCCGGTCATTCAAGCCCAGAACATTAACACTGTAAAGACTGACATGTGGAATAATAGGAAAATTTTATTTTGAACAGTTTATGGAGCCTTCAGAAAAAATATGAAAAAATCATTATTGATAAATCAGGCTCATATAGTCTGATATAGTGAGAATATGGAGGGGAAAAAGCACTAAATTTTATTCAAAGATATGCTGATATTCACATGCACAAAAAGTAAGATGAAATTTTGATGCTAGTAATGTAAATAACTCAGATCTTTACAACAGTATAGTAAATACTTAGATACAATTATATAAATATCAATATTATCTGCCACAATATGCCAGTAGAGCTGCCACATGTCTTAGTAAGATGATATTTAAATTAGTGATGGGCAATGATGAATTAATTGCATCCAAAATAAAAGTTTGTGTTTACATAATATATGTGTGTGTACTGTGTGTTAATATATTTAATTTTATATTTAACAATATTATTACAACATTATTTTCCTGTTATCTCTGTAAAGCTGCTTTGAAACAATCTGTATTGTAAAAATATAAATAAAGCTGACTTGACCTGTGTATTATTATTTTGTATAAAAAAAAAACACGTACTACATATATTTAAGAAAAAGTGTTATATCTCTCTCTCTCTCTCTCTCTCTCTCTCTCTATATATATATATATATATATATATATATATATATATACACACACACAGTATATACATGCAAATATTTCTTAAATACATACATGCATATGTGTGTATTTATTTATACAAAATTATACACAGTACACACACATATATTATGTAGAATGTATATATGCACATACAGTGGGGCCAAAAAGTATTTAGTCAGCCACTGATTGTGCAAGTTCTCCTACTTAGAATGATGAGAGAGGTCTGTAATTTTCACCATAGGTACACTTCAACTATGAGAGACAAAATGAGAAGAAAAAAAATCCAGGAAATCACATTGTAGGATTTTTAAAGAATTTATTTGTAAATTATGGTGGAAAATAAGTAATTGGTCACCCACAAACCAGCAAGATTTCTGGCTCTCACAGACCTGTAACTTCTTCTTTAAGAAGCTCTTTTGTCCTCCACTCGTTACCTGTATTAATGGCACCTGTTTGAACCCGTTATCTGTATAAAAGAACTGTCGAAGGACACCAGGAAGAAAATTGTAGACCTGCACCAGGCTGGGAAAAGTGAATCTACAATAGGCAAGCAGCTTGGTGTGAAAAAATCAAATGTGGGAGCAACTGTAAGAAAATGGAAGACATACAAGACCATTGATAATCTCCCTCGATCTGGGGCTCCACGCAAGATCTCACCCCGTGGGGTCAAAATGATCATGAGAACGGTGAGCAAAAATCCCAGAACTACACGGAGGGACCTGATGAATGACCTGCAGAGAGCTGGGACCAAAGTAACAAAGGCTACCATCAGTAACACACTACGCCGAGAGGGACTCAAATCCTGCAGTGCCAGGCGTGTCCCTCTGCTTAAGCCAGTACGTGTCCAGGCCCGTCTGAAGTTTGCCAGAGAGCATATGGATGATCCAGAAGAGGATTGGGAGAATATCATGTGGTCAGATGAAACCAAATAGAACTTTTTGGTAAAAACTCAACTCGTCGTGTTTGGAGGAAGAAGAATGCAGAGTTGCATCCCAAGAACATTATACCTTACTGTGAAGCATGGGGTGGAAACATCATGCTTTGGGGCTGTTTTTCTGCAAAGGGGACAGGAAAACTGATCCGTGTTAAGGGAAGAATGAACGGGGCCATGTATTGTGAGATTTTAAGCCAAGATAGCCTGCTCTAGGTCTGCTAGCTGCTGCACTGCGTTGACAAGGTATATAAAAATTAAGGATAATTTTTTGGCTTCAGTATCTCGAGAAGATGAATCTTTCCCGTAGCGTAAGCTAAACTTACGCAATACGAGAGAACCTCTCGTAAGAGAACTGATCCGTGTTAAGGGAAGAATGAACGGGGCCATGTATTGTGAGATTTTAAGCCAAAACCTCCTTCCATCAGTGAGAGCCTTGAAGATGAAACGTGGCTGGGTCTTCCAGCATGACAATGATCCCAAACACACCGCCCGGGCAACGAAGGAGTGGCTCCGTAAAAAGCATTTCAAGGTCCTGGCCTAGCCTAGCCAGTCTCCAGACCTCAACCCCATAGAAAATTTGTGGAGGGAGTTGAAAGTCCGTGTTGCCCAGCGACAGCCCCGAAACATCACTGCTCTAGAGGAGATCTGCATGGAGGAATGGGCCAGCTACAGCAGGCACGTGCACAGGTAGGGCTCAACCTGTGCAGAACACATGCCCTTTTTGCCCTTACACTCCGAAGTGCCCTTTTTTTGGTGGTGTTTTTTTTTTAAAATCAATGCTATTGGTCACCCTTTACGTCTGTCTGTCTGTTTTAGAACTATTTAGCCAATGAAAGTTCTTAAAACGAGCTTGTGTAAATCTTATTCGATCCTCAAGCTGTCAGTAAGCTGATAACTCCTGACTGAGACATGTGGGACGTCGCCTGAGAGAGAGGTGTAGTCTAGCATTTGCCATAGTCATAGCCAATACAATAGCCTACACTTAAATAGCCTGTGTGTGCATACACTAGCATTTCATCTTTTATAAAATGCGATTTTGGCCAAACGTATTTTACAACAGGAAAAACTGAGTGCCCCGCCTATATAGCTACAACAAACTAGTTTGTAACCTGTTGATGAAAATGTAATGTGCGCCGTTTTAATGACGGACAAAAAAAATGCACATTTGCACACATTCGCTGCCAAAACCTATATATTGATAAGTAATTCAACAATAATTTGTTTTTACCATCGGAAAATCATAACAGGTGCGCGGCGTGCGCCCCCGCGCTGTTTTGTACTGGAACTTACACAAAGCGACGAGTGATCCTCGTCACCTAGGTAACATATTTCTAAGAAATTTCTTCTTTGATTTATGATTGCTGATACACTTAATTTATTAACATTTAGGCTAATCATGTTATGGTAATAATATTAAATTATGGTTAATTCAAGGCTGTTAATATGCACCTATTCGCTATCTAGCTCATTTTTTAATCTATAGTATTCTATACTCTCTGCTCGTCCTCACATGTATAAAATGTAGTAAAACATGGTTTTACTAGGCTACAGTAATGTTGTAGTAGTAACTAAAAAAAAAAAAAACATTACAGAAGATCACTGTGAAATCTTTATATTTTATCATGCAGAATGTAATTCATGATTTAATTCATTACCAGGCTTAATTTATTTGATCCAAAATACAGCAAAAACAGTAATATTGTGAAATATTTTTACAATTTAAAATAACTGTTTTCTATTTGAATATATTTTAAAATGTAATTTATTTCTGTGATCAAAGCTGAATTATGGTTGTTATTAATCGTGAGTAAATATAAAGCTTTTGAGACTATTATTTTGTGTTATTGAATTTGTCATGAAGATGTGACAATTTCCTCCTTTTATGTAGGCTTCCTAAATAATCTTGATATAAAGAAAGGGAGGGGGGTGCCCTTTTTCAGTTTCAGCACATGCCCCTCAAAAGGTCTGTGCACGGCCCTGTGTGTGCTAACCTGGTGAAGACTTACAGGAAACATTTGACCTCTGTCATTGCCAACAAAGCTTATGTTACAAAGTATTGAGTTGAACTTTTGTTATTGACCAAATACTTATTTTCCACCATAATTTACAAATAAATTCTTTAAAAATCCTACAATGTGATTTCCTGGATTTTTTTTCTTCTCATTTTGTCTCTCATAGTTGAAGTGTACCTATGGTGAAAATTACAGACCTCTCTCATCATTCTAAGTAGGAGAACTTGCACAATCAGTGGCTGACTAAATACTTTTTGGCCCCACTGTATATAACGAGAAAAATAATCTTTTTTTTTCTTTTCTTACCCCATTGGCAGATACTTTTGCTTATTTGCTTGGACTTTTTTTTTTTTTTTTTTTTTTTGGAAAACAAGATATAATTTCTTATGTCATTTAACTCATCTAGTAAATGCTTCCTGATTTAAGAATGTTTAGATATTTGGACTGGAAACGGTAAGTAAGAAAAGCATGTTTGCATGAGTGTAAACCTTCACCTGTTTGTTCATGAACACATAGATGACTGGGTTGTAGACGGCGGCTGTCTTGGAGAAGAACGCGGGAGCGGCTGCCAGTCGAGGATCCAGGTGAATGCTGGGATGAGCCGTGACCACGATGGAGAACGCAGCGTACGGAGTCCAGGCCACCATGAAGGCCACGATCATCACGACCACCATACGGGTCACCTGACGCTCAGGTTTCCTGGCGTTACCCAGCCGGCCGTGGGTGTTGGACACCTGCACACACACGCAATCTGTGTTGACAAAATAATCAGTAGCATGGATATATTTGATGATGTAGATGATAATACAGGTCAAGTCAGTTTTCTTTTTACAGCGCTTTGTGCAATTCAGATTGTTTCAAAGCAGTGATAAACAGGGAATAAATGATGCAAACTTTATCAAACATGAGACGATTTCTGCTGTGAAGAAGCTCTATAGAAAACTATACTGTCATTTTTTTAGCTCAATTCAATAACTGTCGATGCTGCAGAATTCATTCACTATGAAAAGTCGAGATAAGACAATAGTGTCATTATTCGGCTCAATTTAGTTCAAGTTTTTGTTCTCAATCAATCCATAATATTACTGAGAATTATATAGTAAGTGTCTTTTAAAACCAAATATACAAATAACCCAGCCAACAAAAATATATTCTAACGACGTTTTGCTAACGTTCTCATTGAGTTTTAAAAACATTATTTCTGAATGTTTCCTGAATGATCTAAAGTGTTTTTTCTTGGTTATGAGAACATTAATGGATCGTTCCATTGTATCATTCTTCAAACATAATGTTACTTTTGAATGTTCTCTGAACATTCCGAAACAAGTGGTTACATTTAAAAAATGTCCAACTGAAAGATTTCAGAAAAAAAACACTCCATGACTGATGTATAAATAATGTTTTGAACAAAATAAAGGCCAGATAACTTTAAAACTAATGGAAGAACATTTGTTCATAACTTTGCTCGAATGTTTCCTGTGTTCTGGGACTGTTCTGTAGAGAGTATTACTGTCTACTGGAGATCAGCTTTATCAGACACTGTCAGTGATCAGGGCTGTTTGTTGAGATGAATTAGGATTCAGTGAATCTCACAGATGTTGTGAAGCGACTGACCTTTCTCAGCTTCCTGATCAGTTTACAGTAACACACGACGATCACTCCCAGCGGAAGAATGAAGCAGGTGATGAAGAACGTGATGATGAAGGTGTGGTCGTGGAAGTGTCCCGAATACCTGCGGTGGGACAAAATCAGCGAGTAAAACATCTGACGAAGAGAAAACTAACAGATTTAAACTTTCTTTTTTATTATATACACGGTCACATTTAAAACGGTCTAGAAACTTTAAATATATACTGTATATATATATATATATATATATATATAAATAAATGTAGTGTTTAACTTTTGTCCCAGGAACAGATTTGAGGTGATTTTATGTGTTTTCGCTGAAGTGTTATTTATGAATAAATGTTTCCGCCACAGAATAAAAAAAATAAAAAATGCAATTGTGACCTTTTTTTCCCACAATTCACAATTTTCGCAATTGCAATTAAAGTCCGAATTGCAATTCTGAGAAAAAAAGTCATAAGTGTGAGATGTAACCATTTTCAAAATAAAACACTTTTCCTCGCTGTCGTAAGTTTCTCACAATTTAGATTTTTTATTCTCAGAATTTTCACATTTGCAAGAAAAAGTCAGATTTTCAAGTTTATAGTTTTTTTCTTAATAGTTATAAAGTCTGATTTGCAAGATATAAACTTGCAATTCTGAGAAAAAAAGTCAGAATTGTGAGATATAAACTTTTTTCCTCAGTCGTGAGTTTCTCAAAATTCAGAATTGCTAGTTTGTATCTCGCTTTATTTCTCAAAATTCTGAGATATAAACTTGCAATTGGAAGTTATAAAGTCTGAAATGCAAGATAATGATTTAAACAAATTTCTCATATTAAGTAATTCGTGCACATTTGTTACGAACATAAATAACTATTGAAGCTAGTTTCGGTCACAAAATAACTTTTTATGGTAATGCATCCCATGGTGAATATGAAAGTCTCGGTCTAATGCAAAGCAAAATGCAGAATGTCTGAGTATAACAAGAAAAGGGATCAAAATAACTATGAGCCAGTAGAAGGAGGGATGAAGAAAAACTGCTGATTACACAATAAAACTGCCGGTCATTTACCCACCATTCCCAAAACACCAGCGCTGGTCGCTATTTATAATGTCTCTCAAAGGATTTTATATCTGATGTTTGTATTTTTGACCAGTACAATAAAACGACAAACTCTAGATATTTTTTTTCTTTTTCATATAGCCTAGCCTATTTTTTAGTCACTGGATTGTCAATGATGAGTGAAGACAGAAATTACAACAGTAAAGTGGAGTATGAATAAGAAAACCTGCTGAGTATTACATATGGCCAAAAAATTTATCAAAATTAATTAGCATGTCAGAAAAATGCCGACATGCTTGGATAAAAGGACTAATTAGTAGAGAAGAGACAATAAATCTGATGGTTAATTATCCTGCTGGTTTTGGCTTTAATGGATGAAGCTTGTCAAACTTTCACCCGAGAGAGCTTTTCCTCTTCATTTAACTCATACTATATTGTGGAATCCCTTGTTTGAAAATGAAACTTTTAAGACAATTTTAGAAGTTATGCATATAAGATGAACCCTCAAGAGATTGAATCTGAATCAAGCATGAAAGTTTTAAAGACATTCAGCCCCCACACAATGATCATAACAACCCATAAAGTCCCGTCCACACAATAGACAGTGAAGACGTGACTGAAACCACCACCAGTTTTCAAACTTTCTGCATAAAGGCTGTTGGTGAAAATTTTTCTACAACATGTTACAACCAGGTTCTATTTGTACATTTATTATCTTGCTTAATGTTAATTTCAACATTTGCTTTTTTTTTATCACTCAAACCACTTTCTGCTGATGCTTTTGACTCTTTTAGAGGGAAAAGTTGCTCATAACTGCTGGTCTAGGATCAGTTTCTCCATAATAATAAATTGAGATTTTAAAATAAATCTTGTTTTTCATGCTTGACCAGCGGCCATATACGCGCCGTGTGTTAATCTTAGTTAAGTGCACCATTAACATTAAGTGCACTGTAAAAATAAGAGTAATTTTAACTGTAAAATATTGTAAAATATCTTTTTTACAGTAAAATACTGTTAAATGCACAGTTTTATGCACAACTTATATTATTATTAGTGTTATCATGATCTCCATGTAAATGCAGTGTTTTGAACATGGTTTCACATTGTTTTTAAACGCAATTTTATGAGAAACACATGTATAAAGAATTCTTGGTTAAGGCATAATGTGTGCATGTACATTTTATTTCAAAATGTATTGGTAACACTTTACAATAAGATCTCATTTGTTAACATTAGTTCTGTCAGGTCCATTTAAGTCAAGAACACACAAGACAATAGAAATGATTAGGAAATTGTATTGAATAAATTGCAATTCAGTTGATAATTGACATTTGGCGGTATGGCTCTGTTCAGGGAGTCCTCTGACCATTCATGAGCACCATGAAATAGCAGAGAGTCAGGGGACAGCAGCAGCATTAGGGGACGGATGAGTCTCCTGACCATTCATGAGCACCATGAATTTAGCGGAGTCAGGGGACAGCAGCAGCATTAGGGGACACATTAATTAGACAAGGAGAGCTGAACTAACTGAACTGTACCCCAAAACAGACCATAAAGCAACCTCCTGTGATAAATATGAAGGATGAATTAAGCAGCCAGTAAGCGCATCCAGGGGCAATGTAACTAGCAGAAGACAGACAAGTAAGATTTAGCAGATGAGATTTCTTTTAATTGACTCACTGAATAGTGACTGTTACTTTACTTACTCCCAAGAATCGATTAGGCAATAGCCGTAGTTGATGAATGAATGGAACATTGTAGCGCGCATCCCATCAAATAACGCAATAATCTTTGTGCTTTGTTACTATTGATATGAAACAAGTTTCAGATGTCAAATTACGTCCATTTTTTTACGAAATTCAAAAACAAACACAGCTTTGGCGTGAGATCGCTCTGGCGCAGCTCAAGGAAAGCAGCAGCGCGGGCACATCTTATCTTCCGCCTTAATAATACGAACTACAGCGCGAAATAAACATTCATGAGCATCTGAAAGTGTTTTAAAAGATAGAATACAACTTTTCGAATTCCGTATCATGTTACATGGAATCGCTCAATCGCAGTGTTCCAACCGTGGAAAGACGTAAGTGAAAACAATAATGTAAACGTCATAACGTCACATTTACCTCAGATAAATGTCCATATCCATGATAGCCATGGATAACGAGTGTAACCATACACTCGTTAGTCAGCCAGAAAAATAACTCTGGAGAGGAGCAAATTGAATTGTGAAATTTGTGTCAATACCCAGCCCTACTATCTATCACTGCAAGCTGCTTGATCTGTGCTGCATAGTGCTAAAAGCTCAGCATGTGCAACGCGAGCAGTTGCCAATGACAACAGATAAGTAACGCACATTGCCAATATGATCGCATAAGCCTAGCAAGAGCATTTAAATGAAAACGACTAGATAAGCCCAAGCAAACGGATAGCATTAGCAAACAGCATGGTGCCCATATACTAATAGCTTTTAACAATGAGCATTAAAAAGGAACTTAGCTTAGCTTCGTGAAGACTTTCAGAGATGAAAGTAGACGCTGATGAGACTGTGTTGGTCAATAGCGTTAGCAGCATCTTGACTACTTGGCCTGCCAGAACTGACGCTGACGCTCAATTTAATAATAAGCGAACATGAACAATGAGCAATGTGTGTTTTACAGCATTTTTTTTTTCAAAATTTGTTAATGTTAATGAGAATAGGCTACTATTCATTGTTCATGTTAGTTCACAGTGCATTAAGCTGGGATCCACCGATATGAAAATTTTGGGTGATACCGATAAGAGATCATTCTTTATATTTGAACGTCAATAACCGATATATTGGCCGATACATCAAAATCCAAATTTTTATATAATTTTTTAGAGCCTGATTACAAAAACAAAAGTCTCATCATGTCCCAATCACACAATTATAATAATGTTCTCATTATAATGTTATGTAGCCGATATGGCTGCACATGTTGCACTGAACTGTATTTTCCATATTTCAAGCAATTCAAAACCATATTGTTGAACGGTGTGCATCTAGAGCATCTCAGCTGAAGGAAATAACACATTATTTATCAGCTTTAATATATTGGCCAAATTTTCTTATCGGTTAACGATAAGAAAATCATTGTTAAACATTAAATATCATTAAATATCGTTAAATACCGTTTAAAAAAATGTAATGAATTATTAACGATTACAATACAAATTAACATTTTATCAGCCGATACCGGTATCGTGCAACAGCATTAAGTAATATTTACAGATGCAATGTTTGATTTTAAATATGATTTAATAAAGTAATTTTCATTTGTAAGTTCATGTTAACCAGAGGTGTCAATTCCAGGGGTCAGAAAGTAAAAGTCCTGCCATATGTTTATTCCACCCATTAACTCAGCTAATCTCCTGGCTGAAAAACTGTGCTAATTAGCAAATCCAGGTGATTGGAACAAAATACTGAGGAGGGATTTTACTTTCTGAACCTGGACTTGACACCTCTGATGTTAACTACTGTAGAACCTAAGCATTTTTAGCGGTTTTATGTGCGCTAGTAGTCCCGCAGTGTGATGATGATGTTTTGGTTCCTCACCAGTTGGGTTCGCAGGTGGTGCCGATCTTGCTGACGGTGTAACTGCTCCAGCCCAGGACCGGAGGGATGGTCCAGATGAAGGAGAAGGTCCAAACGAACAGCAGACCCAGAGCTGCGTGTTTGCCCGCCAGACGAATGTTCCCCAGCGGTCGACAGATCACGAAGAAGCGCTCGAACGCCAGGACGGCCAGAGACCACAGAGCCACGATACCTGGAGGACCAGTCAGACTGATGAACACCAGACTGAGAACATGCTCTTCAGAAACACGTATATTCTCTCCCGCAGACAGCAACATAGTGTCGGCCCAGGACTCTCATTTATAAAACAACCTGGTCACACTAAATGCGTTGTGCACGTTTATCGTGCAATTTATATGCAAAATTTAGTTTTTATGTGCATATGATACGCATGCGTAGGTTTATGCCTGTTTCACACATATAGCTACCTCAACGCGACATAATGGATGTAGCCTACTCGTCTCTTCGTGGAAAAACAAGTGCTTTGTGACCCACAATATTTTTTGTAAAAAAATATTTAAATGCAAAAGAAAAGGTATGAGAGAGCTATTTTTTGTCAATTGTACTTTTAATTTAAAATGTTTGCGATGTTAACATAAGGCCAACGTTTAAATGTTTTGCCACTTGCTTGAGCAAATATAGGCTATACATCTATATAGAAGTAATGCATTGAATAATACGTTTTTTTTTTAAGTGTATTGAGTTTAAACGTAAATATGTCTGTGAAAGAGTGTAGATCTACAAATATAATCGCAATGTTAAAACTTTTTAAAATATTATTTTATAAGAGACGCTGATAATAGAAATACTGATTTGAAATAAAAAATAGAGAATAAATGTTGTGTTTGTGGTACAGCCGTAGATCAGTTGCGCACTGCAAACTCAGCATATGTGAAAGCACAATAGCGCTGCTCCTGCGCCACACACACACTGCACACAGAGTATGTGTTAAACAAGTGTATTGGGGTGGGATACGTGTGTATTATACGTTTGGGTAGGATTAGTGTTGTGGGGGGCGTGTGTACTACACAAATAAAGTGCGTATCATATGCACGTGAAAACTGGTATCATATGCACGTAAAAACTAATTTTCGCGTATAAATTGCACGATAAACACAATGTGTGCTATAGAAACGCATTTTCGTGAGATCAGGCTGATAAAACTGTGTGTATGATCCTTACTAAAAGTGCACGTGCCGTACGTATTTTTTGGCGTACGCCATTTGCACCTGAAAGCCAAAAATGACGTTCGCCAAAAATATTCAGACTTATAATCATGCGTACGCCAGAACCTGCGCAAATTCCCTTTATAATCCCAGTCGATGATTGTTCACATGCGTCTCCTCCCCGAAATAACCACATATGCCTCGTTTTACTATGCATATGCTCATTTGCATATTCATCTACGTGAGACCTTGTTTAACGGTACAAGACTTTAGGAAAATATGAGATACGGATGTGCGTCACTATCTCTAGCCTTTCCTTGCCTTGTTTTTGAATAAATAAATCAAATAGTATAAAATAAATTTCAGGGAAAGTTTTTCTCAATCTTTTCCACTTATATTTTTAATGGAAACAGATAGGACTTATTGTGCATTATTGATTATTATTTGCATGTAAATATTTTCTCAGACCGCGAGTTCCGCTATTATCATGCGCGAATCAAACATTAAAACAGCATGCCATGGGGAAAGTGTTTAAAAGCATCACATCCACTAGAAATATTTCTATTTATTAGAATATAAAATTTTTTAACTTCTCGATAATGATTTCATGTAATTTAAGTGCTTAACTCCATTGATAAGAATGGCATATTTATTCTAACTGTGTATATCAAATGTAAAATTTAGTTTAAATCATTCTTTTATGTATTTAAACTGTTATTGTGAACATGCACTTTATTTATGATTAGGACTCATAATAAAGATTTAAAGTGCTCACAACTTATGCATGGGAAGTGGCGTACGGTTCTTTCAGGGCCTGTTTTGTGCGAGGCCCCAGATCCGGCCCACATCTGGAACATTCAACGCGTACCGGATGTGGGCCGGATCTGGGCTGTGAGTTACGAGAAATGTCTGGATTGCTGCAAACATGAAGAGATGAACTTGCAGTTTCATAACTGATGAAACATTGACACTGTTATTAAACTAAATTGAATAAAAATTGAACAGAATTCATCTAAATAATGACACTATTGTCTTCATTAGAGCTGCTTTATATGCTGAAATTGAATTTGTTTTATAATTTATGAACTTTGGACAGATATTGAACTAAATTGAATAAACATTGAACAGAATTAATCTGAATAATGACACTATTGTCTTCATTAGAACTGCTTTATACGCTGAAATTGAATTTGTTTTATAATTTATGAACTTTGGACAGATATGGACCTATATTTGAATAAAAATTGAACAGAATTCATCTGAATAATGACACTATTGTCTTCATTAGAGCTGCTTTATATGCTGAAATTGAATTCGTTTTATAATTTATGAATTTTGGACAGATATTGAACTAAATTGAATAAACATTGAACAGAATTAATCTGAATAATGACACTATGTCTTCATTAGAACTGCTTTATACGCTGAAATTTAATTTGTTTTAGAATTTATGAACTTTGGACAGATATTAAACTAAATTGAATAAAAATTTAACAGAATTAATCTGAATAATGACACTATTGTCTTCCTAAGAGCTGCATTAAAGTTGTTTTATAATTCATGCAACAGTTATGTTCCTGCGAAGCGGCTTTGAAACCATCTGTATTGTATAAAGTGCTATAGAAATAAAGCTGACTTGACAGTGATGCATTAGAGTTCAAAACATGTCTGAAGAAGACGTGTAACTCATAACTCAAATTGGATTCTTGCATTGAAATTTAAACACTTCAATTCTCATTCACTGAGTTGATCTTGTAACGATAGTCTGAAAACCACAGAACGTCCATTTCTTTTATGTAAAATTTGTGTTGGGTCATTTATTTTAATATATATATTATACCTATTCATATTTTAAGTGCACACAAAATTGAATTTGTTATCTCAATATCTGAGAAAAAAATAAAATTAGGAAAAGTGTGAATTCAGAACATTAAATCTGCTTTATGCTAAATAATAACTTGCAATAAAATAAAGAATGAATGTGATGTTTTTTTTTTTTTTGCCATAAACTGAAACTTCAATGATTGAGCTTCTTATGACCAGATGTTAGATAACTGCACTGTATTTGACTGAAATTACAGAAGTGTCAGCAAGATGATAATAATAATTCACTATAATTGCACTGAAGATACCAAACATCTGCAGATTGACATTATCAAATCATGACATTAATAAAACTTCATTATATTTATTTTCCAGAATCATGTACAAACAACAGTTGCAAAATGAACAGAGAAAACCGACGGGAGCTTTTAACCTCCATGTGTCACTAAAGCCATTTACACAACAAACTGTAGAAACTCACTGCTGTGTGACTGAGTATAAAAACAGAAGTAGACATATTGATTAATAAAGAGTAATTACCTTGAAGAAAATCAAATATGGTAAATGAATGATAATGTGATTGTGGGTCTAAGAAGATGTGAATGGTAAATACTGACACCTGCAGTTCATAAACAGACCTGAGAGCAGCTGTTCATCTGGATTATTATTCACATGCATTTAATATACTTTATTATTATATTTCACTATGGTTCTGAGATTGACTACTGTATGTTTAAGCAAAACTAACCTGTTTTTTCCCATCAGCTACTTTTAATAATGATCCTCCTCTGATCTAATTTTGCATTTTATCATTATTTTCCTGTTTATTACGTAAATGCGTCTCTATAGAACGCATTGTGTATTATCGTGTAATTTATACGCGAAAATTAGTTTTTACGTGCATATGATACGCAGTTTTTGCGTGCATTTGATACGCCATTTATTGCGTGTAATTAATACACACGCACCCCACACGACTAATCCTACTCATGCGTATCATATGCACGTACCCTACCACTACTAAACCTACCCATGCGTATCATATGCACGTAAAAACTCATTTTGGCGTATACATTGCACGATAAACACAATGCGTGCTATAGAGACGCATTTAGTGTGAATGGGTTGCTTTTTGAGACAATAGCGTATAAAGCGCTATAGAAATAAAGATGACTTAGTTTCAGCTGTTTTTGATCATCACTAAACAAGCACTATGGCAGGCTGTTCTGACTTGTATTCATTCCCAGGATATGAATTCTTCATATCAACAATTACAATTTTACTAGTTAAAATGCTAAATCGTGGGATTTCTACTAGTGACAATGGCAATTTTTAATATCAGGGATTACATTTCCACCATAGTAAAAATGTTAATTCTTGATGATAGTTACGTCACCATAGGCTGCCATTCAAATTCAATTGCTGATGTCAAGAACTCAATTTTCACTAGTTTAAATGTTAATTCTTGATATCTGTCAATTAATTTCAACATGCTGATATTTCTAATATCTGAAAATGTATTTCTGATGTCAATAATTGGACAGTAATTTCAGATAGGCTACATTCAAAAAATACATTCATGATATCAGAAATTAGCATTGTCACTACAATCAGATTACTGATATCAAAAATTTAGATTTTTACTAGTAGCAATTCAGTTGTTGATATCAGACATTTGCACTACTAACCACGTAATTCTTGATATACAAAATTATGATTTTTACTAAGAATTTGAATGACTAAGAATTGTATTCCTGAAGTAAAATTGCAATTTAAACTAGTAAGAAATCAATTATTGATATCAACAATTAAATGGCAGCCTATGATGACATTTAACGAGTGAAAATACGATTACAGATATACAAAATATATTTTTTTACTAGTTGAAATTAAATCCTGAAATCAAGAATTCGCATTTTTGCGAGTGATGACGTCATTGCTGATACCAAGAATTGACATTGTTACTAGTGGAAAAAGTATTTCATTTAAACATTGCACTTTAACTAGTGAAAATTTAAATGCTGATATCAAGAATTAATATCCTGGGAATTAATAAAAGTCAAAACGCCTTGCCATACATTTATGTAGGCTAACTTGCATTGATTAAATACAGCAATGTTGCTCTTGTTTGAACCCTGCGAAAATGTAGTAAAATGCAGTAAAAAAAGAGAACTTTTACTGTGTGTGTGATCTTAACACGTTAAAAAAACTACATTTGATTTATTCATAGTTTTCTTTAGCTATATATATGCGTGTGCGATTTCTGAAACCCAGACAAAAGTAATAACATTATGCAGGATATTTGAAGCATAAATGTTAAAATAAATATCTCAGAACCCAAATAAAACTATAGAACAGCAGCTCAACTTTTCACTTACCAAAATAGGTGACCGCAAATCCCTCCAAAACACAAGCCCATTTTCCCAAGAAGAAATACCCATGATAGTTAGTTAAAAAACTAATAGTGCCTCCAGTCAACGACACGAGGAAGTCCGCCAGAGAGAGATTAACGATGATATAGTTGAGAGGGCGCCTGAGCTGAGTAAAGCGGAAAGTGACCAGCATGACAGTGAAGTTCTCGGAGAGAGAAGCCGCGGTCACGATGAACATCAGCGTCGCCAGGACTTTATAGTTCCAGGGCGCGATGAACGTTAGAGGACCGGAGAACGGGTCTTCTACGTGGGAAACACCGTTCACTGCCACCGGGAACGACTCCATCTCGATAAAAGAGTCTAAACACACCTACATCTGGAGAAAATCCCCGTGCATCGTGAATCCAGCGCGTGCACTGATGGGTCTCATCACTGTTTGTTCTGTAATCCACTGTCCTGAACTTGTAGAGCGCAAGTGCAGTGGGTTTGTTGAGTTGCTCTTGCTGCTGGATGGTGTTTATATAGGCGAGCATCACAGGTCAGGTCAGCCCTTCATCATCATCATCACTTCTGCGCGTTTGACTGTCAAGGTATCACCCTTTCTCCACTAAAGCTTTTCATGCACACGCGAGAATCAGAAGATAACTTCATCCATTTGCTGGTGTTTATATAGGCGAGCATCGCAGGTAAGGCACGCAAATGTGCCTTCATCTTCATCATCATCATCATCACTACTGCGCGTTTGGACTGTGCCTTTCTCTCCTAAAGGTTTTTCATGCACACGCGTGTGATATATAAGATAACTTCATCCATTTGGCTTTAGAAACACACACGCGTAACGCAGAGTCGATGCGCGCGCTCCCTCTAACTCCAGCCATTAACCGAGCAAACGCGGGACAGAGAAAGGATTTCGTCGATAGTCTTTTCTCTGAGCTGTATATGCTCCTTCTCCACGGAATAACTGGAGTGTGTGTGTGTGTGTGTGTGTGTAGAGAGAGAATCGATGCTGGAGCGCGCGCAACATCAGCACTGGAACAAGCGCAAACTTGTCAATACAACGCAAAACACGCCGATCAAAGAGAAATATGAAAGATGCATCATAATATGACTTTATATAATTAAAATGATTCGTGTAGAGTACGATTTCTCAACCATGATAAAATATCAAATTAAGTTTTGGGGTTAGAAAGGGAACTACTATACTGCAGATTGTGTTATACAGGATTGTCAATTTTAATAATACTTCAGGTTGGGTTTATAATAATTTCCTGTATAGATGCAAATATTAAAGTCACACTAATATTTGGTTTGAACAGTTCATGCAACACACTGAATCCTCTAGCGGGGCAAGTTGTCACAATAGCCTGCTATAGGCTTTTAAAACATATTTATTATGTGCAAAATTAACTAAAAATAACGAACACAAAAATATTGGCCAACAGATATTGTATTTAATGTACAAAATCTGTTGGCCAATGCAAATATTGGAATGCAGATGCAACAAAATGTAAATTATGTGCAAAATTAACTGAAAATGGCAGGATAAGTTGAACATTGTGCATAAAGGGATTTAAATGTACATATATTTCAGATGTAAACAAGGAAATTGTTCTGTTCATGTTTAACTCACATGTTTGAGCCAGTAATGTTTAAATAGATGTGCTCTCTATTCACAGTTATTCAGGGCAATACTTGCAGGTCCAAAGCATCTCTTCTTGACCTGCAACACAAAACAAGATAGTCTGTAGCAGAACCGGCAGGACCGGCAGAACCAGCAGAATCGGCAGAACCAGCAGAATCGGCAGAACTGGCAGAACCGGCAGAACCAGCAAAACCGGCAGAACCGGCAAAACCAGCAGAATCGTCAGAACAGCAGAACCGCAGAACCAGCAGAATCGGCAGAACCGGCAGAACCAGCAAAACCAGCAGAATCGTCAGAACAGCAGAACCGCAGAACCAGCAGAATCGGCAGAACCGGCAGAACCAGCAAAACCGGCAGAACCGGCAAAACCAGCAGAATCGTCAGAACAGCAGAACCGCAGAACCAGCAGAATCGGCAGAACCGGCAGAACCAGCAGAACCACAGAAACAACAGAATCGTCAAGACCGTCAGGACCAGCAGAACCGTAGAACCAGCAGAAGCAGCAGAACCGGCAGAAGCAGCAGAACCGCAGGACCAGCAGAACCAGCAGAACCGGCAGAAGCAGGGTCATCTTCTGAGAGTTTGAGTCAAGTCAAGTCACCTTTATTTATACAGCGCTTTTTACAAAACAGATTGTTTCAAAGCAGCTTTACAGAGATAACAGGAAAATATAAAAAAATAATTTTGAGCCCTCCTCCTGTCCTTCGCTTCTTCAGTCCTAAAGAGTCACTGCTGCATTAATGAAGCCGGTCAGTTTGAGTGAACAGGAGAAGATTTTCATGCTGATCTGGGATTTGTGGGTGTTTATTTGGGTGGAAGATGATCCTCAATCTGCGTCTAAAAAGTCTGTTTTTTTGTGTGTGTGTGTGTGTGTGTGTGTCTGTGTGTGTGTGTGTGTGTGTGTGTGTGTGTGTGTGTGTGTGTGTGTGAGAGTGTGTGAGAGTGTTTGTGTGTGTGTGTGTGTGTGTGTGTGTGAGAGAGTGAGCAAGTCAGACTTAACTGTCAGTCATAAAAGTAAATTGAAATTCACTTTATTTCATTAATATTATCTACAAGTAGTTTTATGTTATATTTAACAAGCAATTGGTGTGATTGTAAATGCTAAAATCTAGGTCATAATCATTGCAAGGTCATAGTTTTTCATCTTTAGGGGATCCAGTAAATTCAGGCCTTCATGTTACACACTTCTGAGGAGCATTAAAACACAATAATGAAGCGACACTGATCAGACTATAGTCTACAACGCAGTGACATTTACTGTAACTAGCAGGCGTTTGTAAAGGTTAATCTCTCATTCATGCTATAGTTCCTAAAGGCTGCATGACAAAGGCTTGTGAGGAACGAGGAGGTTTCATCCGTTTCATAAAGAGTGAAATGCATTAATAGGGACATTTGCATGTCAGGAGATTTAAACAGGTTTGAGAAGAACTAGCATGAAGTCTTTGTTTCACACATGTAGATAACTCGCTTTCAAATGTCACGGAACACGCTTCCGTGTGAAATTATTATGACTGTTGTCAGACCTGAAATAATATACAGTGAGATCTTAATAAAAGTGATCAATGATTTACAGACGGTCCAGATGGGATTATGAACGCTGTATGAAGCCTGTATTTACTCAGACTCATATGTTCCGTATGCAAGCTTGTTTATGAATAAAACATTTTAAAAGATAATTGTGACTTTTTATCTAACAATTTTTAGTTTAGCCTACATCACGCAATTATGACTTTATATCACGCAATTCTGACTTTCTAACACAATTGTGAGTTCACATCACGCAATTCTGACTTTATAACACAATTTCAACTTTATATCATGCAATTCTGACTTTTTACCTAACAATTGCGAGTTTACCTCACGCAATTCTGACTTTATAACTCGCAATTGCGACATTATATTACGCAATTCTGACTTTATAACTCGCAATTGAGACATTATATCACGCAATTCTGACTTTATAACACAATTGTGAGTTTACATCACGCAATTCTGACTTTATAGTTCGCAATTGCGACATTATATCACACAATTTTGACTTTTTACCTAACAATTGCGACATTATATCACACAATTTTGACTTTTTACCTAACAATTGCGACATTATATCACGCAATTTTGACTTTTTACCTAACAATTGCGACATTATATCACGCAATTCTGACTTTATAACACAACTGCGAGTTTACATCACGCAATTCTGACTATATAACTCGCAATTGCAACATTATATCACACAATTTTGACTTAACACAATTGCGACTTTATATCTTGCAATTCTGACTTTTTACCTAACAATTGCGAGTTTACATTACACAATTCTGACTTTATAACACTCAATTGCGAGTTTACATCATGCAATTCTGACTTTATAACACAATTGCGAGTTTACATCATGCAATTCTGACTTTATAACTCACAATTGCAACATTATATCACGCAATTCTGACTTTAACACACAATTGCGACTTTATATTACGCAATTTTGAATTTATAACGCAATTGCAACGTTATATCACGCAATTCTGAGTTTTTACCTAACAATTATGAGTTTACATCATGCAATTCTGACTTTATAACTCGCAATTGCGACATTATATCACGCAATTCTGACTTTATAACACACAATTGCGAGTTTACATCATGCAATTCTGACTTTATAACTCACAATTGCAACATTATATCACGCAATTCTGACTTTATAACACAGAATTGCGACTTAATATTACGCAATTCTGAATTTATAACGCAATTGCAACGTTATATCACGCAATTCTGACTTTTTACCTAACAATTATGAGTTTACATCATGCAATTCTGATTTTATAACTCGCAATTGCGACATTATATCACGCAATTGTGACATTATATCACGTAATTCTGACTTTATAACACAATTGCGACTTAATATCATGCAATTCTGACTTTATAACACAATTGCCACTTTATATCACGCAATTCGGACTTTATAGCACACAATTGCAGCGTTATATCGCGCAATTCTGAATTTATAACACACAATTGCAACGTTATATCATGCAATTCTGACTACATAACTAGCAATTGCGACTTTATATCACGCAATTCTGACTTTATAACGAGCAATTGCGACTTTATATCACGCAATTATGAGATAAAAAGTCAGAATTGTGAGATAAAAAGGTTGCAATTACCTTTTTTATTTTAATTCTGTGGAGGAAACAAGCTTCCATAGTTCCATACCCATATGATGTTACATTTTCATGATGTTACAGGAGAATTTAAAAGATTATATATACAGGTTCTTCTAAAAAAATTAGCATATTGTGATAAAGTTAATTATTTTCCATAATGTAATGATAAAAATTTAACTTTCATATATTTTAGATTCATTGCACACCAACTGAAATATTTCAGGTCTTTTATTGTTTTAATACGGATGATTTTGGCACACAGCTCATGAAAACCCAAAATTCCTATCTCAAAAAATTAGCATATTTCATCCGACCAATAAAAGAAGTGTTTTTAATACAAAAAAAGTCAACCTTCAAATAATTATGTTCAGTTATGCACTCAATACTTGGTCGGGAATCCTTTTGCAGAAATGACTGCTTCAATGCGGCGTGGCATGGAGGCAATCAGCCTGTGGCACTGCTGAGGTGTTATGGAGGCCCAGGATGCTTCGATAGCGGCCTTAAGCTCATCCAGAGTGTTGGGTCTTGCGTCTCTCAACTTTCTCTTCACAATATCCCACAGATTCTCTATGGGGTTCAGGTCAGGAGAGTTGGCAGGCCAATTGAGCACAGTAATACCATGGTCAGTAAACCATTTACCAGTGGTTTTGGCACTGTGAGCAGGTGCCAGGTCGTGCTGAAAAATGAAATCTTCATCTCCATAAAGCTTTTCAGCAGATGGAAGCATGAAGTGCTCCAAAATCTCCTGATAGCTAGCTGCATTGACCCTGCCCTTGATAAAACACAGTGGACCAACACCAACAGCTGACATGGCACCCCAGACCATCACTGACTGTGGGTACTTGACACTGGACTTCAGGCATTTTGGCATTTCCATCTCCCCAGTCTTCCTCCAGACTCTGGCACCTTGATTTCCGAATGACATGCAAAACTGAGCAACAGTCCAGTGCTGCTTCTCTGTAGCCCAGGTCAGGCGCTTCTGCCGCTGTTTCTGGTTCAAAAGTGGCTTGACCTGGGGAATGCGGCACCTGTAGCCCATTTCCTGCACACGCCTGTGCACGGTGGCTCTGGATGTTTCTACTCCAGACTCAGTCCACTGCTTCCGCAGGTCCCCAAGGTCTGGAATCGGTCCTTCTCCACAATCTTCCTCAGGGTCCGGTCACCTCTTCTCGTTGTGCAGCGTTTTTTGCCACACTTTTTCCTTCCCACAGACTTCCCACTGAGGTGCCTTGATACAGCACTCTGGGAACAGCCTATTTGTTCAGAAATTTCTTTCTGTGTCTTACCCTCTTGCTTGAGGGTGTCAATGATGGCCTTCTGGACAGCAGTCAGGTCGGCAGTCTTACCCATGATTGCGGTTTTGAGTAATGAAACAGGCTGGGAGTTTTTAAAAGCCTCAGGAATCTTTTGCAGGTGTTTAGAGTTAATTAGTTGATTCAGATGATTTGAGAACCTTTTCATGATATGCTAATTTTTTTAGATAGGAATTTTGGGTTTTCATGAGCTGTATGCCAAAATCATCAGTATTAAAACAATAAAAGACCTGAAATATTTCAGTTGGTGTGCAATGAATCTAAAATATATGAAAGTTTAATTTTTATCATTACATTATGGAAAATAATTAACTTTATCACAATATGCTAATTTGTTTAGAAGGACCTGTGTATATATATATATATATATATATATATATATATATATATATATATATATATATATATATACACGTATATAAATGTGTGTGTGTGAGAGAGAGTCTGTCATCTGCTTTAAATCTTGACACGATAACATGCTCATTGCACGTCAAACGACTTATACGCTGATATGTGTGTCTTTTATAGACAACTGCATTCGAGTCATGTTGAATAAACCTGAGCCATACAACAGTCTGCTTTCATACCTTCCCATGATGCCGAGTTCTGTTGTATGATTCCACATCATTCCTGACAGCTGCCATCAAATACAGAGAGAAGAAGAGCTTCATGTCGGATTCAGCATGTGATGTTCAGCTTATTTCAGCAGAAGTGACTTCTTGACTTCTGCTCAACTCCATGCCAAAACTGGATAAGAGTAAATCAATGATTTAATAGACTGTCGACAAGTTTTATACTTCCTTTCCTCAAGCTGTGTAATAGAGGTTATTAAAGCCAGTGACCCATGACAGCAAAATATGAGATCAGCTCTACTATAAACTATGATGGGAAAAACACAAGTAGGATAAATATCACGATTGATGTTTTCTAGATGTAAAAAGGGTTGCCACATCAAATCAAAAAATTATGTTCTTCCTCATTTTCCAGCACAAATTTCTAAACATTCTTAACCCTTCGCGTGTCGGTAAAAAATGACAGATTCTTTATTTTTATTTCAATTAGATAAATGTACTAGTTCGATAATGTTTTTTATTTAATATTTTGTATTTTTAGGGGATTGTATGGTACTAAATTATATTTACGCTGTATTTATAATCCATTGAAAATTAAATTTCCAACTTAAACTGTGGTAAATCTTGAATGCTTTGGATCGCAGACTTAAATTTGGTCTCTTTTCAAAGACGACACTTGACAGATTATTGTTTAAGTGAAAAAAAGTGAAAAAAATGTGAACTTAAAAAAAGTTACGGAATTTTACGTTTATTGTTATGAAAAATGCACAAAAATACTATTTAAATTTTTATATGAAAAATATATTTTCGAAAACACGTTTTACTCTAAAACTGCAAGAAAACAAAAGCCATAAATCTAAAAGTTGTGTTCCAAATTTGAGCTTGATATCTAAAAATATATATAAAAAATATATTAAAAAATGATCTTTCAGTGAGATTGTGTTTGGCCGCAGTACCAAACGCTTCCACTAGAGGAAATTCGTCTCCCATTCATTTCCAATGAGCAAGTGTGACTATTTATTTCAGTCAAGTCAAGTCAGTTTTATTTCTATAGTGCTTTTTACAACACAGAGTGCTTCAAAGCAGCTTTACAGAGATAACAGGAAAATAATGTAACAAACTTGTTTCGGTCTAGAATAAGAATAAAATAGTGCCATAGTCCAGCTTAAGTAAGGACCATTTAACCTTTTGTGTTCATATAGCAAGTGCCAAAACCTTTACCAAGTTTCATACCATTCAGATGAAGTAAAAAAAAAAAAAAAAAAATTAAAAAAATAAAAATCTTTTTTTTTCAGTCAAAAATCAAGATACATTTACTGGAGAAGCAAAAAGAAGTCTTGTTTTCTAGAAGAAAAAAAGCATGAAAATTAAGTAAGTTTATGCTTAAAACAAGAACAAATATCTGCCAATGGAGAAAAATAAACCTAATTTAAAGGGAAAACAAGATTATTTTTCTGACTCCATTGGCAGATATTTGTTCTTGTTTTAAGCACAAACATTTTTCAAGACTTAATATCTTCTGTCATTTTGCTGCTTCTCCAGTAAATGTATCTTGATTTAAGAATGTTTAGATATTTGTGCTGGAAATAAGACAAAAACACTGAGGAAGAACATCATTTTCTAGGCAAAAAAACACAAATGGTTGCATTGCAAACACATGGAAACGCATGTGATGGTCTCAAACCGCAGGACTCAAGAGGCATTAGATCTTCCAAAAAATGTCTTATTATTTAGGTATCCACATATGATAATGTCAAATATCCAAGTTTAATTAAAGTTATTTAACTGAGTTGAGCTGAATGAGAAAACCACCATAAAAGACGGAGTCTGTGTGATGAAGCTGCAAAACAGGTTTTGTTAGGAGTGACAGTTTCATTAAAATCTCTTGATTGGGTCTTGCATGAATGTAATGAGAGAGAAAGATTGAAGACTGAAAATTACAAAGAAAATACAATGATAAAAAAAAGATGTTCTTCCTCAGTGTTTCTGTCTCGTTTTCCAGCACAAATATCGAAACATTCTTAAATTAAGATACATTTACTGGAGAAGCAAAATGACTGAAGATATTAAAGTCCTCCTGTAGTCAATAATTTTAATAAAACTCATCTTTGACCAAAATTACATATTTAAAAGTATTTTCCTTGAAAAAAAGTCTTCATGCCTTAAAATATCTTGAATGTAACTCGACACCCTTGCCTAATTTAGTATGCGCGGTTCTATGAATATGCAAATGAGCCCCGCCTCCACTCACTCACTCACTCACACAGAGATCCACTCGATGACGATCACAGGTTGATCTGATTGGTTACAAGGTAGTTTGTGACGTCAGAAACACCAGCGATTTCAAACCGTGTTTTTGAGACTGTCTTTGGTTCACTGCAGTTTTAAGGAGAAAATACTCAGCAATGCTGTCGACTTATGAATTTACACATGGTTTGTCTTAAAGAATATTAAAAACACCACATAGACATATAAACAACATTAAAAGATTAATTAAGCTTTAAGTCTTGTTTTACGAAACGTATCAAAATTAACAAGAAAAAAAATGCCAATGGAGTCAGAAAAATTCTAAGTGACCCTATTGGTTAATCATTAACTCGCTTCATTTTGATAAATTTTTCAAAAACAAAACTTACTCATTTTGCTTCTCCAGTAAAAGTATCTTGATTTCAGAATGTTTAGATATTTGTGCTGGAAAACAAGACAAAAACACTGAGGAAGAACATTTTTTTGCATCGCAAAAGACTGACTCTGGCTTCTTCAGAACCACAATCATCAATATAAACCTGTGTAAAAATAGAGCATTTTTTCCCCAAAATCTTTGCTGATGTGATACGATGGCAGATATAAGCAACAATACTTCTGCAAGTGAACTTTCTTAGATATAGCTATGCACCCTTTGCCTTTTCATAAATCATTCACAGTTGAGAGTTTGACAGGACAAGCTGAAAGACAGCAGGAATCTGTATTCTGCTCTTGAATCTGAATACTTGATCAGGTTGTGGCTTGTGGGATTTATATACGTTTCTCCAGGAGGATTCGCTACACAGGTCATGAAATGGGCGTATTGGTCATGAAAATGTTCAAATCAATCAAAAAAAAGTCTTCCAGAACGTGGCAGTCATGATGGGACACAGACGGCCTGGATCCTGAACGGAAAATGAAATAAAAGACGACAGCAAAAAACAACCGGAAAGATTAATTTCCATTTCAAAGGATGAATGCTGGAATCCGATGCGATGGCATCTCAGACTTCGGCTTTGTTGTGCAGAAGTCCGAACACACTGTATGAATAAGTTCAGTGCTCTTGAACAGGCTGCGATTGTAATATCAGATATGAGAACTTGCTTTTGTGTTTCTGAGGTGAATCTCTCTTGTCAGTTAAAGCTACTTGAACTAGTGACATTTTTACATTTAGTTACCAGAATAATGATGGAAACTCAAAGCACATACATTTCTGTGTGTTTGCAAACTACAGTAGTCAACATTTGAAGTGGATCAAAAGTTATACATGAATTTTGAAAAATACACGTTTTTGTCTTAGCACATGTTAGTGTGAGAGTTTTAAAAGCAATACGCGGCTGAACAGGACGCCAATGCAAGCTATAAAACATGTGTAATGTGCTGACGTGGTGAAGTGTGTGTAAGAACACGTGTTGCTGAATTCTGGATGTACAGCCGTTTTATTGATTTAGCAGGTAAACCAACAAATAGTGCATTATAATAATAAATCCTGGAAGTAATAAATGCATGAATAAGCCTTTCAGCATCAGGTTGAGTAATGTAGGGCCTAATTCTTGCAATGTTTCTGAGATGATGGAATGCCGATTTTGTAATACTCTTAATATGTGAGTCTTAGGTGAGTGTCAAAGATCACACCATAAGAAGATGGAAATAAAACACCATCATCCATAACCAAATTAAAATGTCTCACTTTGTGAGTAGCCGCAGGTGTGCCAATGAGTAGAATCTCTGTCTTGGAAAAATTCAATTTAAAAAAAAAAATTATGGTGCATCCACATTTTTATTTCCTCTAAAGAATTTTAGAGGTGAAAGTATCAGATTTGGAGCTGATGTAAATTGCATAAAAGTGATACTCTAAACCATATTTCCTAATTATTTGCCCCAAAGGAAGCATATAAACACTAAACAATATGGGACCCAGGACAGATCCCTGAGGAACACCATGGCGGATAGTGGAGGGGGAAAAAATCGACTATGTTCAGTATCGCGAAATTTTGCGCACGCAATTATATCGATACAGTAGCGCAAAGCATTGCAATATTTAATTATAAAATTATCTGTTTTACTTTCGGGTTTTCTCCATTGGTTTTCTCAGAGTTTACTCTGATCATTTACATTTGCGTATTACATCCACAAGGTGGCGCTTGTTGCGGTGCTTTGTTGTCAGCCATTCAACAGCAAATTCAAATGAAAATGGCTTCACTATTACAACCGGTTGTACGCGACGGTCCGTCTTCTTTCAAATCGAAAGTGTGGGTAAATCTCGGTTTTATGATTATTCTCAGGTTTATGTTACTCTATTATGTCTGCTTTATGTTACTCTATTGTATTTAAATAATTTTAAGTTATGTGCTAAAAGCTCACAATTCATGTGAGAGGTTTCCTATTCAGAGAATAATTACGTCCTGTCCTGTAATAAGGTCCTGTGTCCTGAAAGTTTTTGCACTTCAGTTAATGTGTAGAAGATAATGTTTACAGAATTAAATGTGTCATTTCAAGTGAGTTGAGTCTTATTTTCCTAATTTTTTGTAATGCCTTTGAATAATATGGGGGACAAGAATCGCAATATATCGCAGAATCGAATCGCAATACTTGCTGTATCGCAATATGTTAAGAATCGCAATAATATTGAATCGTGGCCCAAATATCGCAATACTATCGAATCATCACATTTTTGCCAATTCCCACACCTAATGGCGGACTTGTCCAATTTCAGATTCGTTGTTTCCCAAGACAAACTGGAAACGATGAGTGAGGTGAGATTTGAACCAGTTAAGCACAGTACCAGTGATAGCAAGCCAGCTCTCCGGCCTATTGAGCGGGATAGAATGGCACTGTGTCAAAAGCTGCACTGAGATCTAACAAGACCAAGACGGTAGAGGCTCCAGAGTCAGCTGACACAAGCAGGTCATTCATAACACGGACCAGGGCGGTCTCTGTACTGTGTCCCTTTCTAAACCCAGACTGAAAAGGTTTGAAAAGCTTGTTGGATGACAAGTGTGAGTGGAGTTGTGCCACAACAACACCTTCCAAAACCTTAGCAAGAAAGGGCAGATTTGTAATTTGATAGGTCTGACTTCTCACATCCAGGCTTTTTAAGGACTGGTGTAATCGCTGCAACCTTAAGTAGTCTAGATGGAAATAGGGGTCCACGCGCACGCGCCGTGGATTTTTTAAAATCCTTAAAGTGTCTATTTTCAGAATCTGCCAGGTACCAAGCTGAAATAATGTCCCAAAGGCTTAATTATTAACCCTTTGCTGCACCCGACCGGAACCCAAAAAATCAAAAAATGAGATAGAAAGTGGCATAACATTTGAAGTAAACAACATACAGAGACAAATGGACACATTTTTCCACACAATTCTGACACCAGGAATTTAATGGAATGGTTATTTTTGACATTTGACAACATATTGACCCTGTTTCTGGACAAAAATAGCAAAAAAAACGACCAAAGATGTAGTGGATCATCTATTTTTTAAGATTAAATTGGGTACCAAGCTGAAATAATGTCCAAAATGCTTTATTTTTAACCCTTTGCACCAAACTCGAAAAATCTAAATATGATATAAAGTGGCATAACTTTTGATGTAAACAACTTACAGAGACAAATATAACCATTCCATTAAATTCCTGGGGTCATAATTGTATTGGAAAATGTGTAAATTTGACCCCTATTTCCATCTAGACTAAAGGGCTTTTGGAACAATACCAGATGTAAGAGAGGTGTTCACAATGTCATAAATGGGGACTAATTGAAGAGAGAGACCCCTTAAAAGGTAGCCTGGCAAGCCATACCTACATCAAGATGTTAGGTCTGGGAACTCACAATTGGCATGCCTCAATCCGAGGGGCGGGATAAACGGTTGTCTTTCACATTCCCTCTGCACGCAATAGGACAGCGCTACAACCAACCAGAGCAACGAACGGCTGTGGCTGAGTGAGTCCCATGCGTTTTTCCACCAGCGGAGCTAGTTGATATATAAAACTTTTGCCGTATCCGGTCGTCAAAACTCCGAACACATCTTCCTTTTTTAAGAATGACTTAAGTGACGTTCTGTTAACTCCAAGTCATCCAGAGTCGCGGCCAAAGCCGATTCGAAAGACCGCTGTTCGCCAGCAGCATCTTCTTTGTTTTCAAGTAGCAGAGGGAAATCGCCTATGGAAATCACGCGGAAGCGTCACAACTCTGCCGTCATTATGTTAAGCCCGCCCACCAACTCTATACACGATGTGATTGGCCTGACCAGAGTTTGGTTTTTCCAGCTCGAATGCCAACGGAGAGTTGCTAGACCACACTTTGCTGCAAAATAATTTTTGCTGCCGCTTGGTTGTGTCTAGATTTCTAGGCTAATTAAAAGGTACACTGTGTAGGAATTCTTGCGGTGAAATTGTATTTTGCATTCAAATGAATAGTGCTCTCTAGCACCTCGCTTTTTTAAACGCATGTTGCAAGTACGGTAACCATTATGTACCAAGAAGCTATGACAACATGTCTGGGAAAAGACATCCCGATATTTACCCTCGTTTTTTTAATTCGCCGGTCACGTTTCCTTTTAAATTAAATTTTTCGCTTTCTTTCCACCTAACCCTGTGGCTCGGCATAAGCCTTTCAAACAGTGCCGGGACAGTGACGCTGTCTCTGAATGAAAACGCGTTGAGGTAGGCTAGTGCTTTTTGTCCCTCTCTGCTATTATAGTTTTTCAAAATGGCTGAACGACATGGAAGCCTCCTTGGACTTACCCGTCCAATGTCAATAAAGTCAAGAAATTCTTCGCTTACGAGGATAAGTCAGATCATTGGCAGAGGTAATTTTATACCAAGGAGGACATATTTATGAATAAAGACATTGATTTTAGCTAATAAAATACTTAAACTACACAGTTTACTTTTAAGAACAGATGTTGGGATTGGGTCGAGGGTACATGTAGTCATGCTCGTCGGAAGCAAAAAAAAAGTGGGCGGGTCCTCCCCCAGAAAAATGTTACTGGAGTAAATGCCATTTCATGTATTCTGATGCCTTTTCATTAAACAAGTAAACTAAACTCCGCTTCACGTCATGCATTAAATGCACAGCTATCCGTCATTTGCCAGCATTGACAAAAGCTGTTATTGATGTTTGCAACGCAATATTTGACTGGAAGGGTACAACAGGCGGTTATTTTCGTCAGTTGCGGCTCGTTGAGAAATATAATGATTCAGCAGAAATGGAGTTTAATTTATTAGGGCATTCCTCAAGTGAAATGGATTTGACTGACGGCGCTCTGAAAAGTAAACAGACATATGCGCTGAATTGAATTGGAAGTGAATGGGTCCAATATCATTGGTCTTAAAAAGTGGGTGGGTCTTGTCCCACACATATACTATGGTTCCGCCCATGCATGTAGTTGTATTCATTGCCAATCACTAACTTTGAAATACAATAGTGACTGTTAAAACTGGAGAATGCAGTTTCAGCAAAACTAACTGGATAGGTCTCAGGAATTGAAGAGCAAGGTACCAAACTGATAGACTTATAGATGCTTAAAATTTTATCCATAAATAAACTAAGAAATTTGTTACAATCCTGCACAGAAGAACAAATTGATGGCTTAATTGGTGCAAGGATTCTGTTGATAGTCTTAAAAATCTTGTTGGGATTTGCAGCACTATCACTAATGATAGACGAGTACTTTGTTCTTGCTGCTTCGGCGTATTGACTCAAATGTTCATCATAGCCTACATTAGCTTATGGACAGTTAAACCTGATTTCTTATATTGCCGTTCAATCTCGCTTTTCACGGTAAGAGCCCTGAGCTCAGTGGTATACCAAGGAGATGATTTAACAAATGAAACAACACCTTCTCTCCTAGGGGCTAACACGTCCAAAGCAGATGAAAAATAGAATTATTGTGAACAACCGTTTCAACTGTAGAGTGCTCTGAGATCATACATGAAAGACTGTCAAAATTAATATTCTTGACATTTCTAAAACTAATTACCCTTTTTGAGCATTTCTTAAAGATGGAACATTTAAATTAAAACTGAGAAGCTTATGCTCACTAATACACAAGTCACTTCTGTCTAGCTGGTCATTGTCCACCCCAACAAAACACACCAGATCAAGTGTATGACCTTTGTTATGAGTGGGAAATTTCACATGCTGAGTCATGTTAAAACAGTCTAATACATCCATGAATTCAACTGTTAGATTACTATTAAAGGTTATCCACATGGATATTAAATGTCTCCAGAGAATCATTGATGGACAAACAGAGCTAACAGATGTAAGTAGTTCTGTGAGTTCATTAAAAAACAAATATTTAGGTTTTGGAGGTCGATAGACGAGCACAATAAGAACAGGAGAAGTACTGTTCATTTTGAAGGCAACACACTCAAATGATGATACACAGGGAATGGTAATTTCCATAACAGAGATAGGTAAATAACCTATCTATAGATATGTATCTATATGTGTATATCCCGAGTAGGCTACTCATATTTAAGTTTATGAAGTAATTTGGCTGGTGCCAAGTCTCATAGATACAAAATAAATCCAGTGCATTATTCAATATGATATCATAGAGCAGTCTTATTGTTCAATGAATGAACATTTAAATGTGCAAATCGCACAGTGTCAGACGCATTTTCTGATGAGTCAGAGTTGTGGATAACGCAAGTTTTCATGGCAAACATTTTTTGTTACTGAGTCCATAGACCGAGAGCATAAAACTTTAATGCCAGTCCAGGCTCGGTTATACTCCAGTTTGGACGCGTACATGGACAGCTGCGGACAGCACGGACGGCATACTACTAATTTATACTGTCTGCTGAGGTCCACTCGGTGGGAGACACTTATATCAAATTCAAAGGGAAGTTAAAGAAACAAGGGTTGGAAGTGGAAATAGGAGAGAAGAAATTGTGATCTCTAGGTTAAGAATGGGACATTGTTTATTAAATAAAACGCTTAAGTTAATAGGGAAACATAATACTGGATTGTGTGAAGGATGCCAGGAAGAGGAGTCTGTAGAGCATATTATTTTGAGATGTAGTAGGTATGGAGCACAGAGAGATATGATGAGGAATAAGCTGAGGGAGATGGGAGTTCAGAATATCACATTAAAAGGGTTATTTAGTAGTGATAGGGTTCAGACTAGAATTCTTATGACTTTCTTAAAGGGTTAGTTCACCCAAAAATGAAAATTATGTCATTAATGACTCACCCTCATGTCGTCCCAAGCCCGTAAGACCTCCGTTCATCTTTGGAACACAGTTTAAGATATTTTAGATTTAGTCCGAGAGCTTTTTGTCCCTCCATTGAAAATGTACGTACGGCACACACTCTTTGTCCAGAATGGAAATAAAGACATCATCAAAGTAGTCCATGTGACATCAGTGGGTTAGTTAGAATGTTTGGAAGCATCGAAAATACATTTTGGTCCAAACATAACAAAAACTACGACTTTATTCAGCATTGTATTGTCTTCCGGTTCTGTTGTCAATCCGCGTTCATGAGTCCGCTGACGTAAGACGAGCTGACGTGTTATCTGGTGCGCCCGAGCTTCGGTTACAGTCTGAGGGAGACGCACGCTGGAAACAAAACAATCTTCGCAAACATGTCTAAGGATTTCGACACAGGGGAAGACTTGCATTTTTTTTTAACCAGACATATTTATTTGAACCCGAATACACGGACGCACCAGATAACACGTCATCAGCGTCTTACGTCAGCAGCGTCACTGGCCTCGTGAACGCGGATTGACAACAGAACCGGAAGAGAATACAATGCTGAATAAAGTCATCGTTTTTGTTATTTTTGGAACAAAATGTATTTTCGATGCTTCAAAAAATTCTAACTAACCCACTGAGGTCACGTGGACTACTTTGATGATGTCTTTATTTCCATTCTGGACAAAGAGTGTGTGCCGTACGTACATTTTCAATGGAGGGACAAAAAGCTCTCGGACTAAATCTAAAATATCTTAAACTGTGTTCCAAAGATGAACGGAGGTCTTACGGGCTTGGGACGACATGAGGGTGAGTCATTAATGACATAATTTTCATTTTTGGGTGAACTAACCCTTTAAGAGAAATAGGGGTTTTTAATAGAATATAAATAAAGGTAGTATGGATGAGGGTTAAAGTATAAATATTGATGTTGTAATTGTGGTGGTAGTAATAATTGTTGTTATTACTATTATAATTATTAACATACAGAATGAATGGGAGGAGGTGTGTGTGTGAGTGGGAGAGGGGGATTTAGTCTGTAAACCTATTTTCTGTTCCACACTCCGGAGCAGAAGGTGGCGGAAATGCACCAATAAGTTGGATGCCAACCGCCGTAAAATAGCAACATGAAGAAGAAGAAGGTCCGCTCGGTGAACGCGTTCCACACATGCGCAGTAGATCGGCTATTTCCAGCGCTTTCGCGGTTTTAACCTATAGTGACAGGCCGCGCCAAAAAATGGGAGGCTCGCGGACGTCCGCAAGGAGCCTCCGCGCACACCCTCCGATGACGATTTGTACGTCACGCGGACCCTAACAGACTTGCGGACACTAGCTTCACCCATTATTTACACTGCACACGTCTGCGGCGCATTACGGCTTTTATTCTGTCCTCCACGCGGTGCCAACTCACACCAGGAGCGGTTTAGAAGCGAAGCGACTGGATGCGCGAGACCACGTGATTTGCCTGTCCGACGTGTTTTTTCTTGATTTTGGGGTCTTTCTGAAAAAAAAAATGTATATAAATGAATTTCACTGTATATAGTCTAAAGTATGAAATAAATGTATGTACATTTTTAGAATAACTAATTTCTACATTAAACACAACAATACGCCATCGCATTCGCGACTCTCCTATGATTAAAGGCGACACTTCCGGTTTTCTTCCCACCGGAGCCTCGCTTTCGATTTCAAAATAACGGCTGCGTGAAATCAGCGTATACAATTGGGAGTTTGCACATGGTGTCTATTTTGAAATTGACAGGATTTTTTTTACTTTTATTTTGTATTTACGGTCGGCTTGGACACGGCGTCCGTCAAAACCAGACTAGCCACCTATCTTTAGCGAAGCGACGCGGAGAGCCGCTTCTGAAACGCGCCGCATCGCGGCTGGTGTAAACACAAGGATTGACTAGAGCGGCCGCAATCAGCTCCGGTAGCCGTGTCGCAGCCGTAATGCGCCACAGACGTGTGCAGTGTAAATAAAGCTAGAAACAAAATATTTCCCCTCTGATTCCTTGGCTCAAGTCTATTACATCATGAAAAATTTCCGCCATCTTGAATTACCCCCCCCCCCTCATTTTTTTAATGAAACTGGTCTTAATAGATTTCTTGGGTCATGCCGAGAGAGTAGGTCGAACTTTCTATCCACCATCCCATAATAAAATCACCTGTGAACGGAGATACCATATTTAAATGAGATCTTTCTATCCCCCTACTTGAGTCAAAACGAAAGTAATACAAAATTGTTTGCCTTTTTTTGTTACTTATTTATTTAATAATTTTTGTATCTGTTTAAATGTCAATACTTTATGTCCCTCGTACCAAGTCAATTGATCTACTTCAAATGTCAGTAGGATTTATGTTAATGGAATGAATGTTAATTGTTGTTACTTGCAAAATATTGATGATAAAAAAAAAACTAACTCCTGACGGCCATACTGTAAATATAGAATTTATTAACTCAGAATTCAATAAAATTTAATTTTAAAGGCTAAAAAAAAAAAAAAAAACTCCCTATCCGCCATTTTGATTGTCTTTAAAAACCTACTTTTTTAACTCCTCCTAGAGCGTTTGGCACCAAACTTTGCATGCATCATTGTCACCTTACTCTGACCACACCACATCAATTTGGCCACAGCGCCACCTATTGGTCGAAAGTGATAAACCATTAAATCATATTACTAGTGACTGTATCTGTGATTTTTCAGCCATTTTGCCATCTCAAATCATCTTGTTATTAAAGCACAATAGAAACATGTCAAACATATATTAATTTTAGAGTGACACTAGAGAAAACAATCATGGATTTGTGAACATTGATACAGTTTATGAGAGCATGTGAACTGCTGAGTTAAAGAGACAAACACATGTTTTTGACAACAGTGTCATGTGGTCGAGATTAACTGAACACGGAAGCGTCTTTCACACGTTCTAATCAATGTAACGGTTGTCATGGCAACCCGCCACTTTCCTTCGTTAGTCTTAGACAGATAAACACCACGGCTTTCAGAAACCTAATTATCTGAGCACAAAGAAGCCATGAAAACAGCTGAAAATCACTGGCAGAAAGAGACTGTTTGCAAATAAATCACACTGAAATGTGCATTTGCTTTCCTGTGTATTTTTTTTGTCACGTTCTTAAAACAAGCTTTACAAATTAAATAAAGTCTACTGTATTTTTCATAATACACATTGCTTCAAAGCTGATTTGCAGAAAATCGTGAGGTTCTAGTCAAAGAGACTGAAACAAATTATTTCAAATCATAAAGTTGCGCTACGAATAATCCATATCCATCAGTTTGACTGCATGAATGTCCTTCATGTTCTCATTTCCAGACTTTAAGACAATAATATAACTCTTGTGGAAAGATCTCTTTCTTTTCCTCCTGATTATTTTCAGTTTTCCTCTTTATCCCGATTAAATATCCTGCATGAAAAAGGACATCTTGTACTGCTCATCTGTTCTGCTCTCCCGATATAATTAAGATATATCCCATGCATAATTCACGGGAATGCTCTAGGAATCTCTCGTTTTTCTCCCTAAATCCTCACGTCTCTTTCCAGGTTTGTTCACACGGATCCTTTAAAATCTTATTATCTCCCTTTTCACTTCTAATCTGTTACAATGACGGAAATCACTTTGAATAATTATCACTCAATGTTCCAGCTAATGAACATTTTTGATTAAGGCAGCGTGTTACATAATACAGACAGTAACATTTAATATGTCCGTAATATTGGAAATAATCAGGGTTTTTTCATGGTCTGTGGTGGTAATTTGTTAATGCTTTTACACTTTTAAATGTCTTTTTAATGTTCGATTTAGGGATGCACGATATGAAAGTTTTGGCCAATACCGATAACCCTTTATATTTGAAAGCCGATAACCGATATATTGGCCGATAAATCAAAATCAAAATTTGTATATAATTATTTAGAGCCTGATTACAAAAGAAAAGTCTCATCATGTCCCAAAATCACACAATTATAATGATGTTCTCTTTATAATGTTATGTAGTTGATATGACAGACTTGTTGGACTTTTTGAAGTGATTCAAAACATATTTCATGCAATTCAAAACCATCATGTTGAACAGTGCAAATCTGAAGTTTCTCAGCTGAAGGAAATAATACATCATTTATCAGCTTTAATATATCAGCCAAATTTTATTAGTGGCCCGATAACGATAACATTAAAAATAAACATAAATCGGCTGATACCGATATAATGGCTGATATATAAAGCACATGCAGGACACGTACGAGAATGAACATCTGGAATCTTGATAACTTGTGTACAATATCGCATTTACATTGGCATGATTACAGTCTCCATATCCAGGTCTAATCGGTCTAGGATGTATTGTAAGAGTTCTATTGAACTCTATTGAAACGCTCCACACGTCAGTGTTTGTAGGAGGACAAACCTTTATTTATTTAATGCACAGACAGACTCATGAGGGTAAACATAGATATATAGAGTTTTTATAGCCTTACACAATGATATTTGTGCTTCAACAAGCCGTCCTGCATCTTCACTGTTGATAACTAGACTATCAACCCTGATCATACCAGCATAACTGAACTAATCCAGAAGCAGCAAGACGTTTTACAGTCACATCTGTACACTGACAATAAAGCGGGGAGACTTATAAAGCAGCATTTACACTACAAACATACATCTACATTTTAACACCACATATACTCCAGATAAGCAGTGTAAAAAGTTCTTTTTTAAAAAAGAAAGATTATTGATTATTTTGATTAAGGTTTAAATATACTATAAAATGTATATAGGCTACTATATATACACACACACACACACACTGAATCGGACATGAAAATTTTAAGAAGAATTAAAATATATATATATATATATATACAGTATATATAATATTTTCTCTCTCCCTCTATTTATATATATATATATATATATATATATATATATATATATATCAGAAAAAATATGTTTTAATATACATATAAATGTTTTAATATTTTATTTATATATATATATATATAGTAGAAAAATATATTTATATATATAAATATATAGTAGAAAAAATAAATATTTTTAATTTATACATATGTATGTATATATTATGTATATATTTGTTCTATGTATATATATATATATAGTAGAATTATATAAATATAAAATATATATGTATACATGTGTATATATTTTATTTAAAAAAAAATCTTTTATATTAAAAGATATTAGTAGAATTTTTTAAAAATTAGTATACATGTATTAAAAAATGTATATATATAAAATAATAAAAAATATTATTACTAATAATAATATTAATACTATATGTGTATATAAAACACTTTTAAAACACAAGTCAATCTTCTTTAAAATTGTACATTTAATTCAATGTTTTACTTTTCTTTTTAATTGAAATTAAATTTACTATCAATTTTAGAGTGAAAAAATGTTTCAAAGTAGATCCTACACCAATTTCTTTTTTTCAGTGTAGCAACATCACAAAACTAGATCAATAAAGTAATGTGTTCACATTGGATGCAGAATCACAATTTATATTTTTGCACGTTATGTCGGCTATTTTGTCATTATATTATTTTTGCAGATGTTTCAATCACACTTCACAAGCTCACAGCTCAGCTATAATGATTACAGGATTTATTTCGCCGTAATGCTACTACAGATTAACCAAAACACATATTAGTTTAGTCTTGTGTTACCATTGCTTTATTCATAGACTGATGTTCTATCATGTAAAGAGCATTAATTATCAGAAACCGCTGTTTACGAGTGTTTATGATTCAGACCCAGGGACACTAAACTGATTTTACACGCACAAACGCTTCAGGAGAACGTCTTGCTTTGGAAGCCAGTTTCATTTGCTTGAGCTTTGTTATAGGAAATGAGAAGACATGATGTAATTCGAGAATCCAAAATCCAGAGATTAAGAAAACAACCCCTGCTCCAAAACTCGGGAAGTCCTATCGAAGTCAGGTGACAGTAACATCTCTGCTATGAGTGAATGTTCTAGATTTCTCTTGAGAACAGTTTGTTCTCCTAGTTGAGTTGAAAGACACACTGCAAAAAAATGCTTTTTTTTACTCAGTATTTTTGTCTTGTTTCCAGTCCAAATATCAAAAAATTTCTCAAATGAAGATGCATTTACTAGATGAGTAAAATGCCATAAGATATTATGTCTTGTTTCCCAGGGGAATTAATCAACATTAAGTGAGTTTTTGCTTAAAACAAACAAAATTATTTGCCATTGGGGTGAGAAAAATTTCTTGATTCTATTTGAATTAAGATTATTTTTCTTACTCCATTGGCAGATAATTTAGCTTGTTTTAAGCAAAAAAACTCACTTCATTTTGATTAATTCCCCTGGGAAACAAGACATAATAATAATTTAATAAATAATTTTACTCATCTAGTAAATGCTTTGAATTTTTTATATTTGGACTGGAAACAAGACAAAAATACTAAGTAAGAAAAGCATTTTTGCAGTGCAGAAAGTCATTGAGCACCAGTTGCTTAAAGAAAAGGTGTTGTTTTCCCTTTCTCTCGGACTAATATGTCTTCATTTTGAGAGCAGGCAGAAGATGCAATATTAATGCAATCGCGATGAGTGAAATTGATTGCGAATGACCAGAGGTCCCGTCTCCGAACCGGATTTGCTCCCTGGACCAGTTCATCTCCATCAGGGAGCAAATGAGCCGTCGTGAGCGCAGAGAGCCGTTCAAATGGGGATGAATGGGATCTGGATTCCAGCGGAGAAAGAACAAGCAAACGTCTGGGCAAAAGCAAGCCAAGGAAATCAATAACCTCCACGCTAATGAGCATTTAACAGCTAATGTATGTTCAAGTCACTAATTACACACCGAGACAGGGAAAATTTGCAGGCTGATAATCAATCTAACAGGAATAAGCTGTAAAGAAATGTTTGCTTGAGAGGGAAATAGTTTGTATAAAGACTGCAAATTAAGATTTTCAATGGGCTTTAAACGGTTTGCACCATGGGTCATTAAAGTTAACTTAAAAAAAAAAAAAAAAAAACTTATTTCAATAAAACTGAAATAAAATTAAACATAAAACTTGGTAACACTTTACAATAAGGTCTCATTAGTTAATGTAGTAACTAAAATGAACTAATACATTTTTATTTACAACTAGCCCCTTTATTATTATTATTCCTCCCCAATGGGAGTCAAAGGCATCCCTAGGAAGGGAACATGGGAAAATTATGAGATTTGGTACAATCATAGGGATGGTCATGAATAGTGATTTGGCCAATTTTGGAGTCTCTATGAACAACTCTATAGTGCCACCAACAGTTCAAAAACGCCCTTTTCTAAAGGTTAAAACTTTTGAACCCTTTGTTCTAGAAAAATGAAGATTCCTCTCTTCATGCTGATCACATTCAACATCATACATTAAGACTCCGCCCACTATAGTAGTAGTCATTTTTGAAAAGTACAGTATCCCTTTTTTTCGCCACTCCTTCAAATCTTCTCTAATTCTTACGAACTTAACGAGGTCGATGCAAAATTGGTTCAGAGGCTGCATCTCGTCCAAACTTTAAGCAATCGTAACAAAAATTGGTACGCTTCATCGGAACCATGATCTGAGGGTCCATACCAAATTTGGGAATAGCGCCACCTACAGGTCATGAGATCTGAATAACTTTTGAATCATTTCTCAGAAAATTACGGTGTCTATGGATTCCTTGTATCATGCCGAATCCGAGGATGTTGATTTTGCCTGTCCGCCACATTAAAAATTGTCATAATTTGACAGATGCAAAAATTTGCACTAAATAAATATTCTTTAGACGCACTAAAAAATTGGCGTAGGATTTACTTAGAAAGTTTAACTCAGAAACTACTTGTCAATTTTACAGACAATTACAAAGAAACGGCAAGAAATGTGAAATTTTGAAGTAGAAAGAGCGAACTTTCTTGCAAAACATACTCCAATAATCTTATTTACAACTTCGAAAAATCTTTTTTACAGTGCATCAACAATTAATTATAACTTGGTTTATTTCTGATCTCTAACAGGATGGAAATGAAGACATTGAGAGGAAATTAATTAAATCACATTGCTTAAAAGCAGCTTCTCATAAAAAAACAGGGAAATAAAAGAAATGTAAAATTCATCAGTTATAAAACAAATACAATTTTAGATGTAAAGCAGCTCAACAGAAGACAATAGTGTCATTATCCAGTTCTATGTTGATTCAGTTCACTTCAATAACAGTGTCGATGTTATAGTTAGTCTTTATTCAGCTCAATTCAGAAAACATGGTTCTCAATGTCAGTGCAGTTAAAATCGACAATATTACTTAATATTAATTGTCTTTTGTATCCCAACCTTACTCACAAAATTTAATTTTTTTAATGCATTTACTATTTTGATTTGGTTTATACAACTGCACTTAACAGTATTTTGAAACTAAACCTTAAAAAAAAAAAAAAGGAAATTTTAAGAGCAAAATTGGAAACGTCAAGACAATCCACATGAAAACGACTAAAACGCTGTATTCTGCTGTCAGGCCAGTAGATGGCGATTTCACTTTGCAAAGAAACACTACGCGCCTATAGACTGAACACGTAACACGCATGACGTCACCATTATCACAAATTCTCATTTAGACGTTTTTAAAACGTTTTTAATACCATTATCGTTTTTTAAAAACTTGCACTTTGCAACTTGCACCTGTTTTTAAACGTTTTCGTTTTCAGGCCCCCAAAATGCTGTTGTGATGTAAATGAACGGTCAAAACACATAAAAGTTTTCAGTTTTTAGTTAAAGGTCTTGTCATAAGACAAGGCGAAGGCTGGTTCACATTGAGGCTCATGTTTGCAGCATCCATCACACTGACCTGTGAGCGTCTGGAGAGTCTGGCTCAGGAACATGCCAGGGTTGACCCGTCACTGAAACACAATCCATTACATCCATTACGATGCGTACACCAGTAAGCAGAGTTCACAGCGTCTGACTGGGGAATGAATGTTAATAATAAAGCAAAGAACAGACGAAACTCCTGCTAAAGCTTTTCCATACAGGTCTCAGTGTCCTTGTGCTGACAGAGATGAAACTCCAAGAGAAGGACTTCACACACACACACACAAGCTCACACACAAGTTCACACACGCTCTAGCTCACACACACGCTCCAGCTCACACTCTAGCTCACACACACTCTAGCTCACACACACACACACATACACAAGAAGTTGAACTTAATTCTAAAAAAATAGAGATTCTAATTATTGGACAAAAAACTTCCTCACGTAATAACCTAGAATACTGTCTAACACTTGATGCGGCTCTGTCAAGTCCTCGTCGTCAGTTAGGAACCTGGGTGTGTGTTTGTGTGTGTGTTTGTGTTTGTGTGTGTGTGTGTGTGTGTGTGCTCTTTGATACTAATCTTTCATTTGAAAGTCATGTGTCTAGTATCTGTAAAACTGCATTTTTCCATCTTAAAAATATATCTAAATGACGTCATATGCTCTCAATGACAAATGCGGAACAGTTAGTCCATGCGTTCATGACATCAAGGCTAGATTATTGTAATGCTCTTATGGGTGGTTGCCCTGCACGCTTAATAAACAAACTACAGCTGGTCCAAAACGCAGCCGCTAGAGTTCTTACCAGAACCAGGAAGTATGACCATATTAGCCCGGTTCTGTCAACACTGCATTGGCTCCCTATTAAACATCGTATACATTTTAAAATATTGCTGATTACTTACAAAGCACTAAATGGTTTAGCTCCGCAGTACTTGAGCGAGCTCTTAACGCATTATAGTCCTTCACGTCTATTGCGATCTCAAAGCTCCGGCCAGTTGATAATACCTAGAATATCTAAATCGACTGCTGGCGGCAGATCCTTTTCCTATTTAGCACCAAAACTCTGGAACAATCTTCCTAACATTGTCCGGGAAGCAGACACAGTCTGTCAGTTCAAATCTAGACTAAAAACACATCTCTTTGGCTTAGCATACACATAACACATTATAGACTTCTATAATTCAATGTTAGGCTGCATAGTTTAGATCAGCCGGAACCGGGAACACTTCCCTTAAATCCTGATGTACTCGTTACATCATAAGAAGGATGGCGTCTACGCTAATATTAGTCTCTCTGTTTAAAAGCGCTTCATAAATGAAGGTGACTTGACTTGACACACACACACACACACACACTCTCTCTCTCTCTCTCTCTCTAAACAAAACAGACCAGCAGGTAACCGCTCTATAACGTGCAGAAGCGTTTATGTGTTTTTACAGGTTGTTGTCGACGCCTGCAGCTTTATTAGACAGCAGCGTGTGCATGATAATTAATTAATAATCATATCTCTCGTTGATGTCTCTATGATTAGTTCAGCTGTTCAGTGGTGTGAAAAAAGTATTTGCACTGGGTCTTTTTGTTTTTTTCCAAAGTGATATTTTTTTGAAGAAGCTCAGGTGCTATTTTAGGAATTGCAATAATAAAAAATTGTATGACCCTGAAAAAAATGATGTCCTCCCTCAGTGTTTCTGTCTTGTTTTCCAGCACAAATATCTTAATATTCTTAAATCAAGATACATTTACTGGAGAAGAAGCAAAATGAGAGAAGATATAAAGTCTTATTTACTGAGAAATTGATTTAAAATTGATTTAAAAGTGAGTTATTGCTTAAAACAAGAACCAAACAATAAAGTTTATTCAAAGGGAAAACAATTATTTTTCTAACTCCATTGCCAGATATTTGTTCTTGTTTTAAGTATAAACTCACTTAATTTTCTCAGAAAACTAGACTTAACATCTTCAGTCATTTTGTTTCTTCAGTAAATGTATCTTGATTTAAGAATATTAAGATATTTGTGCTGGAAAACAAGACAGAAACACAGAGGAAGAGCATAATTTGCAGTGTGTTCATGTTACGCAGAAGAAAATCAGTCATATGGTTTGAAATCACATAATGCTGAACTATTCCTTTAAAATATATAGTTTTACAACAAAATTATCAAGATAATCTCAGACCTTCTGTTGAAGTTTTCTGCCACTAAACTGTGATTTTGTGAAAATTGAGCTCAATTTACTTCATTACTAAATACAAAAACCTGAGCAGTGAAAATTGCTTAATCTTTTTATTTAAATAAAAAAAAGATTATTTTTTCATTATATTCAAAAAGTCTGGCCAATGAAAATTGTTTGGACTTTATCATTAAACACAAGGTCTGAGAAGAGAAAATTGCTTAATCTTTTTATTTAAATTAAAAAAATATATATTTTTTCATTATATTCAAAAAGTCTGACCAATGAAAATTGTTTGTACTTTATCATTAAACAATGTCTGTGTCACATTCACCTCCTTCATCATCTGTGTCTTCACTACACTTCCCAGCATCCCCTGTCATCATCATCATCACCGTCACCTGTTGTCCTTGTCATTATCTGTGTATTTAAGTTCCCCTCTCACGCTTGTCTTTGCTGGTTATTGTTTTGAGCACACGCTCACTGTTTCGTGTTCCTTAATAAACTTTTTCTATTGAGTATCTTCGCCTGATCTTCGTCTTCATCCACCCGGTGACATGACAGTCTGAGAAGAGAGAATTGCTTTTTTTTTTATTAAATAAAAAAAAATATATATATTTTCATTATATTCAAAAAGTCTGGCCAATAAAAATTGCTTGTATTTAATCATTAAATAAAATAAAAAATCATGAACTATTCCTTTAAAATCTAGTTTTACTTCAGTGTCTCTGTGTTGCGTAGCACTGAACAAAAAAACCAAGATAAATCTCAGACTTCTGGAAGTTTTCTGACACTAAACTGTGATTTTGTGAGGCTCGAAATTGAGCTGAAAAAGCTGCGATCAGCAGAAAGAGAAGCAGAGGCCTGAGGGAAGGTCAGTTTCTCCTATAGGATTCATCTCAACGCTTTACTGTACAAACTGCATATAATATGTGCATTTAAGTGCTTTGAAGGCAAAGATGTGACTCTGCCCTTGAAAGAGTCCTGGTCTTTCCTCTGTTAGGTTGATCAAAGATCTTCTCTGAATCTAAAGCACTGAATCTTTGTCTGAAAACTGTAACATACAGCATTTCTTATTCACTACGGGTGCACAGGATTTGATTCCATTAAGATGGGAGTACAAGATTTATTTACATTGTACTGTATACATGTGGGATTACTGAAGCTCAGGGGTCTGAAGAGAATATGAACAGTAAATCTTTTGAATCCGAGTGAAAGTCCCCCAGAGTTACACACACTCTGAGGAAAACAGTCTGTTAAATCATGAGTTCACATCTGATCTACAGGAACGTACAATTATTATTATAACATATATGGTGGAGTCCACAAGTCTGAGCAGTGAAAACTGAAAGCTTCTATTTTATCAGAAAATTCAAAACATCTGAGCAGTGAAATTTGCTTGTATTTTATCATTCAATTAAAAAAGTCTGAGCGGTGAAAATTGCTTAATTTTTTTTATTAAAAAAAAAACAAAATACTATTTCATTACTAAATAGAAAAAAATCTGAGCAGTGAAAACTGCTTAATTTTTTTAATAAATTCAAAAATGTATTCTATTTTCATTATTTTCAAAAAGTCTGGCCAATGAAACTTGCTTGTATTTTATCATTAAATTCAAAAAGTCTGAGCAGTGAAAATTGCTTAATTTTCTTTATTAAATAAAAAAAATCTATTTTATTACTAAATACAAAAAAATCTGAGCAGTGAAAATTACTTAATTTTTTTTAATAAATTCAAAAATTGATTCTATTTTCATTATATTCAAAAAGTCTGGCTAATGAAAATTGCTTGTACTTTATTATTAAACACTAAAAGTCTGATCAGTGAAAATGGTTTGTATTTTATTTATTAAACAAAAAGTCTGAGCAGGTGAAAATTACTTGTATTTTATTTTTCATATACTCGCCAATTTCTCCTTTTTGGCATAAAGGGTTCCTTAAAATTGAGTCGAGAACCATAATGTTCTATTTAGAACTCCATTGAACCCTTTTTTAAGAGTGTATTTTTTCAATAAATTAAAAAATTGCAATTTATCAGCATAACCGTTTGAAAAGTTGATTTGAAACATGAATTTCCAATTCAACTGATGTGAGAATACCTTTTGTTTCTATTTTGTTATGCTTTAATAATAGCAGCACTGAGCCTTATGAACAAAACCATTATTTGAGTCACTTATTTACTAACATCTGATAGAAACAGAGCAATGCATTTTAAATCCCACAAATAAACTTTAAAAAAAAATCACTGTGTGAGATTCAGTGTGCACTAATATTGAACAGAACTGAATCAACATTGAACTGAATAATAATAACAGCACGTCAACAACACGCAATGCATTTTCATCTGTGCCAGACAGACCGGTGATTAATCAATAGCTCCTGTTTGGACACTGTTTTCAGTGTATTTTTCTGAGAATGTCATATCTGTTTACTCTCTATCCGCTGGATGAGACATGGGATTCGCCGTGCCTAAACAGAAACCAATAACAGGGCCGTAGCCTCCATGACAAGCCTCTCCAGGGGGATATCAGGGTAAAATTTCCGGTGGCTGATGCCTGGAGATCTCTTTATATCTTAGTGGACTGGCTTTACAGAGTCTGTGTGTGTCAGAGGCTTTTCCCGATGAGCCAAACGTACATTGCTGAGATGAGCCAGGCATCAGAGAATAATGTTATTGCAGCTGCTGGCGAATCCTCAAGCGGTTCAGAAACACAGAACTGTAATTTACTCTCAACAGAAGAGCCGGCGTCTTCACTAAAACGCTCCCCGCGCTGCTGTCATTCAGGCCATGAAAATAAAGTGAAAATAACATCAGAGAACACGTCAGCTCAAGGGACTGGAATAGCGATACAATTATCAGTCAAATGATTTTTGGAAAATTGCTTGTATTTAATCATTAAACAAAAAGTCTGAGCAGTGAAAATTGCTTTTATTCTATCATTATATTCAAAAAGTCTGAGCAGCAAAAATTACTTGTATTTGATCATTAAACACTTAAAGACTGAGCAGCAAAAATTAATTGTATTTTATCATTAAACACTTAAAGACTGAGCAGCAAAAATTAATTGTATTTTATCATTAAACAAAAAGTCTAAGCAGTGAAAATTACTTGTATTTTATCATTAAATTAAAAAGTCTGAGCAGTGAAAATTACTTGTATTTTATCATTAAACACTTAAAGTCTGAGCAGAAAAAAACTTAATTGTATTTTATCATTAAACCAAAAGTCTGAGCTGTGAAAATTACTTATTTTATCATTAAATTCAAAAAGTCTGAGCAGTGAAAATTGCTTTTATTCTATCATAAATTCAAAAAGTCTGAGCAGTGAAAATTACTTATTTTATCATTAAATTCAAAATGTCTGAGCAGTGAAAATGGCTTTTATTCTATCGTTATATTCAAAAAGTCTGAGCAGTGAAAATTGCTTTTATTCTATCATTATATTCAAAAAGTCTGAGCAGCAAAAATTAATTGTATTTTATCATTAAACAAAAAGTCTAAGCAGTGAAAATTACTTGTATTTTATCATTAAACACTTAAAGACTGAGCAGCAAAAACTAATTGTATTTTATCATTAAACAAAAAGTCTAAGCAGTGAAAATTACTTGTATTTTATCATTCAATTAAAAAGTCTGAGCAGTGAAAATTACTTGTATTTTATCATTAAACACTTAAAGTCTGAGCAGAAAAAAAACTTAATTGTATTTTATCATTAAACCAAAAGTCTGAGCTGTGAAAATTACTTATTTTATCATTAAATTCAAAAAGTCTGAGCAGTGAAAATGGCTTTTATTCTATCATTATATTCAAAAAGTCTAAGCAGTGAAAATTACTTATTTTATCATTAAATTCAAAATGTCTGAGCAGTGAAAATTACTTGTATTTTATCATTAAACACTTAGAGACTGAGCAGCAAAAATTAATTGTATTTATCATTTAATTCAATAAGTCTGAGCAGTGAAAATTACTTGTATTTTATCATTAAACACTTGAAGACTGAGTAGCAAAAATTAATTGTATTTTATCATCAAACAAAAAGTCTAAGCAGTGAAAATTACTTGTATTTTATCATTAAACACTTAGAGACTGAGCAGCAAAAATTAATTGTATTTATCATTTAATTCAATAAGTCTGAGCAGTGAAAATTACTTGTATTTTATCATTAAACACTTGAAGACTGAGTAGCAAAAATTAATTGTATTTTATCATCAAACAAAAAGTCTAAGCAGTGAAATTACTTATATTTTATCATTAAACAAAAAAAGTCTGAGCAGTGAAAATTACTTGTATTTTATCATTAAACACTTAAAGTCTGAGCAGAAAAAACTTAATTGTATTTTATCATTAAACCAAAAGTCTGAGCTGTGAAAATTGCTTGTATTTTATCATAAATTCAAAAAGTCTGAGCAGTAAAAATTACTTGTATTTTATCATTAAATTCAAAAAGTCTGATCAGTGAAAATTGTATTTTATCATTAAATTCAAAAAGTCTGAGCAGTGAAAATTGTATTTTATCATTAAATTCAAAAAGTCTGAGCAGTGAAAATTGTATTTTATCATTAAATTCAAAAAGTCTGAGCAGTGAAAATTGCTTGTATTTAATCATTAAATTAATGTTTTCTCTAAAACTGTGAGAAAATCAAAGCCATTAATCTCAACATGTTGTGTTCCAAAGTTGAGGTTGATATCTCAGTAAATGAGTGTTCAGTGAGATGTTGTTCGGCTGCAGTACCAAACGCTTCCACTAGAGGAACTAACTAATTTCCAATGCGCTCATTTTTGAACACGAGGAACACAAGAGTAACAACTATTGTTTTTAGGAGCATTTAATCTGTTTGAATAAATCTTTCCATGATTTGTGTGTGTGTGTGTGTGTGTGTGTGTGTGTGTGTGTGTGTGTGTGTGTGTGTGTGTGTGTGTGTTCTCTCATAACAGGTGCCAAAACCTATAGGCTACCTACCATTCCGATGAAGAAACAAATTCTAAAAACAAAAATGTACAATTTGTTCAGTTCAATGTGTTACTTGTCGTTTTTATTTAATTATTTGTGTAATATATTGAAAAATGTATAATGAATGACATTTTAGGACTTTATTAATTTTCCTGAGTTTTAAATATTTTTACTCATAACTTCTATCCAAATATATGAGCATAGCTTAAATACTGTAAAAGAAAAATACATAAAAATCTAAAAATAAAAATAAAATAATGATGTGATTAAAATAAGAAATAACTAGATTTTTTGTTGTTTTGCTTATTATTATGAAACTTTGATTTATATACTGTAGCCTTACAGAAAAATACTGTGTGTACAGTGTGTGTGAGATACCATGGCACTTTGATATACACTACAGAACCAAATGATTACCATATTCATGCCAAAATTATGACATAAAAGTGATAATTAGGACATATTATCAGATAAATGTCAAAACTTTGACATACTAAGCCATAATTACAAGTCGAAATTATGACTATTATGCTGAAATTGACATAAAAGTGACAATTATGACATACTAAATCATAATTAAGAGATAAATGTCAAAATTATGACATACTAATTATAATTCAAAAGTCAAAAGTATTAAATAAGTCGAAATTATGACTTTCTATGTCGAACTTATGACATAAAAGTGATAATTATGACATACTATGCCATAATTATGATTAAAAAGTCAAAATTAATCGATTCAAAGTCAAAAGGATCACAGTGTCGAAATTGACATAAAAATGATAATTATGTTATGTTATGAAGTCATTATTTTGAGTCAAAATGATTAGAAAAAAATCTAAATTATGACCTTCTATGTTGAAACTATGACATAAATGTGATCATTAAGAAATGTTTTCAATCATTTTTAATCAATTAAGTCATAACTATGAGATAAATGTCGAAATTTTACTATGCCATAATTGCGATAGTCAAAATTATTAATAAAAGGTCGAAATTCGACTTTGTGTGTCATAATTATGACTTAAAGTTTTTACCTCACAAATAATGATTTACAACAAAGTTGTTTTCTTATGTGGCAGGAAAATAGGCTTCCATTCGACTTAATATGTCATCATTATGACTTCTTATACCATAATTTCGAGTTTTTATCTCACAATTGTGATTTACAACAGCATGATTGTTTCTAATGTTCGGACACGGGCTTCAGATGTGCGAGCAAATATCTGGTTATTATTTAACTGTCTTTTCGCCTCGTGATCTGCATTACCTCGAGCTCGTGTTATTGGCTTCGACACGTGTTTCCCGGGGTCGCGAGCCTCGAGGGTTCGAGCGGCTCCTGCGCGTGTCCGTGAAGCTGTCCGAGGATTGAGCATAGGGATTGAGGAGAGTAATGATGATGATGATGATGATGATGAAGAGTGTGTGAGGTGTTTGGAGAAGCAGCTGTTTCTGCTGGTGTGTGTCGCCATCTACTGGAGGAAGGACTACAGTGTAGACACACACACACACACACACACACACACACACATACACACACACACACACACACACACTTCCTCACTCTGACACACATGCTTCATTACTCACAAGAGGGATGGAATTAAGTAATAAAGTAATCTTCTTCATCAGACATGTGAGTGTGTACAGAGAGAAAGAGTGTGTGTGTGTGTGTGTGCGCGCTGCAGTACGAGTGTGTGTGTGTGTGTGTGTGCGCTGCAGTACGTGTGTGTGTGTGTGTGTGTGTGTGTGTGTGTGTGTGTGCGCGCGCTGCAGTACGTGTGTGTGTGTGTGTGTGTGTGTGTGCGCGCGCTCCAGTACGAGTGTGTGTGTGTGTGTGTGTTTGCGCGCGCGCGCTGCAGTACAAGTGTGTGTGTGCGTGTGTGTGTGTGTGCGTGCGCGCGCTGCAGTACGTGTGTGTGTGTGTGCGTGTGCGCGCGCTGCAGTACGAGTGTGTGTGTGCGTGTTTGCGCGCGCGCGCTGCAGTACAAGTGTGTGTGTGTGTGTGTGTGTGTGTGTGTGTGTGTGTGCGTGCGCGCGCTGCAGTACGTGTGTGTGTGTGTGTGTGTGCGCGCGCTGCAGTACAAGTGTGTGTGTGTGTGTGTGTGTGTGTGTGTGTGTGTGTGTGTGTGTGTGTGCGTGCGCGCGCTGCAGTACGTGTGTGTGTGTGTGTGTGTGTGTGTGCTGCAGTACAAGTGTGTGTGTGTGTGTGTGCGCGCACGCTGCAGTACAAGTGTGTGTGTGTGTGTGTGTGTGTGTGTGTGTGTGTGTGTGTGTGTGTGTGTGTGTGTGTGTGTGGCGCAGATAGGATTTTTTAACTGGGGGGGACCAAGCTGGGCCTCCCAAGCAAATGATTTAAACTCAATTCGTTATTTTGTGTAATTTGGGCTTTAACTAGTGCTCAAGTAGTTACTTTGCGTAATTTAGGCTAATGATTTGCACTAAAAAGCCATTGGGGGATTCTTATTTGAAATCATGGATAAACAACAATGAACAAAGGTAAACAAAGGCCTACCCGATCACCACTAGCAATCCATGATCAGACTGTTATTTGACTAGTATGCCAATCACCCACCAAAACTTCATGTCTTCAGCAAAGTATGTTTTGTGGCTGCGCTCCTGCAGATCCTCACTTGACTGACTTGGTCCTGCTTTACTGTCATCAGAGATCGCCTGCAGCCCAGGAGGACAACATGTTAAATCTTATCATTTCAGTTAACCCTCTATACCTCTATAGAATTTCACAACAATGTGAAATACAACATATTCCTGAGAATTAATGGCTAAAACTACTATTACAAAAATGTCTAAGAATAACTCAACATTTTTAATTTAAGTGTTAATTACAAGTTTGTTGCAATTTATAGATTAGAAATATCTTTCAAATGATGTATGACATTTTAAGAAATGTTTTTCATAGCCCATAATTTAAGAATCTATATCCTCCGTTGCTCCAGTCCGTACAATAAAAAAACATGATTTCCTGCTAAAGAGGATGTCAAAAGTTTATGTAGGCCTTTATTTGTTGTTTGCATAAACCTTGCTGCACACAAATTCATTTATTATAATTATTTTATAGTGGCTTACACGACAGTGAACATACCTCAGTCAATTTATACAGTACAATGGGTTAAATGATAAGATAAAACCTTATTTCCTGACGACGATAAATTGTTTGATTTATCCAACCATTCTTTTTGTGTTCATTCATTATTTGCCTCTGTTCACTCACCTAAATGCATAGTTACTGTCTCCACATTTTGCTGTGTTTACTAAGTGCAAAAGCCTTCTTGCCATTATTGTCAGACTAGCTATTCCCCTTTACAAATCTAATCTGCCACATCTGGGAAAGTTAACAGGCATAGGATACTTACATTGTTTGGTTTGTGAAAAAACGAGATGATTGTTTTTTGTCTCTTCATTGCCTTTATGTGGCATTTATACAGTCGATTTTTTTTAGTTCAGAAAATCACCGACTCAGCTCAGTCATAGATGGTATATGATCACTATGGTTACCGGTCCGCTCCTACAGGCACGATTGAGGCAGCTACCAGCTCCTCATAGGACCCCGGCGACGTCACTCACTCAGGAGTCGTAGCACACACACACACAGAGAGAGAGTGTGTGTAAACGTCGGTGGCATGATGACATCGTGTGTTTATTGACAACAGAACAGCGTGTAGTGAGATCGTGGGTACAAACAAAGTAATGGTGACCGGTGTAGATTATTATTGTGTGTCAGCCTGCGTCTGCCCCGACCCGATTCTGAAGCAGCGGCGGGCCGGGACACTAATGTACATAGCGAAAACACTGGTTAATCCTCTGTTTTACCGATTTTTGTCGCCTTTCGTAGAGATAGTGAGGGCGGGGGACGGATCGGGTCACTCTGAATCTGGGGGGGTCATATCCCCCCGTCCCTAGTGCCATCTGCGCCCTTGGTGTGTGTGCGTGCGCGCGCTGCAGTACGAGTGTGTGTGTGTGTGCGTGCGCGCGCTGCAGTACGAGTGTGTGTGTGTGTGTGTGCGTGCGTGCGCGCGCTGCAGTACGAGTGTGTGTGTGTGTGTGCGTGCGCGCGCTGCAGTACGAGTGTGTGTGTGTGTGTGTGTGTGTGTGTGTGCGTGCGCGCGCTGCAGTACGAGTGTGTGTGTGTGTGTGTGTGTGTGTGTGTGCACTGCAGTACGAGTGTGTGTGTGTGTGTGTGTGTGTGTGTGTGTGTGCGTGCGCGCGCTGCAGTACGAGTGTGTGTGTGTGTGTGTGTGTGTGCGTGCGCGCGCGCGCTGCAGTACGAGTGTGTGTGTGTGTGCACTGCAGTTCAGCTCGCGGCCACAGGGCGGCAGCACGACCTCACTAAAGCTTATCTGTATAATTCAGCTAAAAATGATCATTCTGTCATCATTCAAATGTACAAAACAGTTAATACATGATAATAATAACAACAATAATAATAATAAAAATAATATTTTTTAATTGCCATAATTAAGAAATATGTTTTTTTTCAGCCAAGTTAGTGTAGTTACACAGTCTCTACCAGCAGAGTCTGATCACGTGTTTGCGTTAGTTTGTGTTGGTCACGTGTGTTTAAAAAGAAGAGATGTGAATGGAAGCCCATTCCCGCCATATAACAAAATGAGATTATGACATAAAAAGGTCACAATTCTGACATAAAAAAAATTTAATCACATCATTTTATGTCGAAATTAAATTCTGACATAAAATTGATCATTATGACATACTAATTATGAGATAAATGTCGAAATTATGACATAAGTACTAAGTCATAAATATGAGATAAATGTCGAAATTATGATATACTGAGCCATAATTATGATCAAAAGTCAAATTAATTGGATTAAAAACTCGAAATTACGACATAAGTGATAATTATGACATACAAATATTTTATATAAATATTTGAAAACATACAAGTTCATACTTATGAGATAAATGTCTAAATTATGACACAAGCTATAAATTATAATTAAAAAGTCAAAATAGTGGATAAAAAGTCGAAATGTACTCTTCGTTTACTCTTTTACTTTTCCTTGTGTCTTTCCCAACCTTTATTTCTTCTGTGTAATATTTCTCTCAGTGTTTTTAATAAAAGCAAACTTGTAATGAGCAAACTTCTTTTCACTATGCCATTTTACTGTATGGATAAAAACTTTTTATCCATTCAGTAAAATGGCATAGTGAAAAGAAGTTTGCATTGCCAAAACACTAATATAGGAGAAGTGATTGAGACAAGCCCACATGACAGCTTCATCAAACATGACACGCTTATACATAAGAAAAACAACCGCAAAATATGTGCTTTATGACATTTATGACACGACTTCATATTTAGTTAATATGAGGAGTGTGTTGGCGTGCAGTTCTCGCTGTGACCGGCAGGTGTCGCGGTTTGACTGGAAATCAACGCAGTGTCTCGCGCAAATCCAAGGCGGTTTTTTTTTTAATTAATTAAGTTAATTTATTTGAAAACAGGGGTTTTTAGGACTACTATAATATCCTCTGCCAAAGACATGGGGAAAAAAAACACATACTGCCAAAAAAAAAAAAAAAAAAACATTACTAGCCTTTAGTTCATTTTTCAATTTATAGCCTATAGTACGGGAAAGGCAAAAAATTCAAATACTGTACAACAGAAACTCTTATTGTTATAATTATTATTACTGTCTTTGATCTTAACGTATTTAGGTCAAAGCAATTTTTTAAATAGGCCAAGTTACACTCAGGATTTTGTTTAGATGAGGGTTTGTACTGATCTTATTGTTTATAAAGTACAAATATTTGTAGCACAGAACTGATTAAATGATGTCATGTCATGTTTTACACGTGAAACAAAGGACAAACAAAATACTGGATACTTTTCACAAACTATTAAAATGCAGTAATGTGTCAACAAAAACTATACATGATCTAAATATAATATAAATGCAATCAAGTTTTTGCTTTTAAAATAAAGGGAAATATAAAGAGAAATAATAATAATAATAATAATAATAATTCACTCGGAAATGTAAATGGTTTCCCCGTTTTTTTTCTGACAGACAGTGATTTTATTACAGTCCAACTGAATTACATCGACTTTAGAATATACAATTACAGATTAACTCAGTAAAATAAAATTACATAACTGACAAGAAACTGTTGATCATGAGGATTACATGACGTGTATGAATATTATGATAAAACAATATATCAATAAATGAGTTTTTAAATGCAATTTATATAGATAAAATAACCACAAAACACAAGCCACAATTAAACCTTTTGCTGGTTAACGTCTATAAATAAAAAATAATCAGAGAGTCCTGTTATTATTATAATGGAAAGTCATATTTCAAAAGGCGCATTTCATTTGATGAAGGTCTAAATAATGTTTGAACCCTTTTAAAATCCAACATGGTCATATTTCACTGACAGATCCATAAAACATCAGCAGATGATCTCTGTCTCTGCAGTTCACAGAGATTAAACACAACACGCAACATTAAAGATGTTAAAGACAGAAACAATAATAACAAAGCTAATTTACAAGCAGCTCAATCACATATTAATTTACTGCATATTTAGATTAATGATGAAATCAGACAAGGAGAAATCTTTAGATGAGATATTATCAGCATCAGTGAGTTTAATATCTGGAGACTGAATTAAATAAGACTTTGGGAATTAAACCGTCGCTGAATAGTTGCATTTAATTTTGCACAATAAAACATTGCATGACTTTTTGGGGGGGTTATTTTTTCCCATGCAAATTATATATTTTGAGGATTATTTTTTAGCCACAAATCACGAAGTTAGAAGGTCTCATGTCATTTGTAAAACTGTACCAGATTCTTGCAACATTTTATAAGTTAAACAAGGCGAGCTACATTTCCAATAGGCTAATAATACAATTTTTTCGTTATTAAGCGATAATAGGTCTAATATGCAAGAGAGACGCAAGCAACAGGCGACGCGTATTAATATTGCATGTGTAAAAAAAACTCTAGATGAAACTGAGTTACAAGCTCAGTTTTAATAACCAATTAAATATTTTTCGCATTTTATCTTATTATAACAACAAATGAGATCGCGTGAAAAACTGTTAAGTTTGTTTTAAACGAAACGTTTAAATAATAATCAAATTACCGGCTTTTAATATCATTAGCGACACCGTTGTATGAGGTTAATGTACTTACTCTGTCAGCGTCATAAAGTAAACGCGTCTATTGTGTCAAATGTTGAAACAATGATTTCTACAGTGCGACGCGTCATTAAAGGCGCTACAATACGAGCTTGATGGAGTGCGGCTTTGTCCAGGTTACGGGCATGCAAATTCGGCCGCCGCGCTTCCTCCAATCAGAGAATGGCGTCACTTAGCGTTATCCAATAGGAGACACGCGCTTGCCGGTTATCTGCTCGTCATCACTGATAGAGTCCTTTGACCGGCTATCGGCGCCTCAGATGCGGGGATCGAAGCACTCAAAGCGGGCGTGAGATCTGCCGACGACCGCCGTCTGGATTCTGCTACGGAAACTCCCACACTCGCCTGAACTAGGACACTTCTGTATGGGGAAACATTCGCAAAGCTTGTGAAACTCGCAGTATTCGTCCCCTTGGATGAGTTGTTGCACTAAACTTTGTTGTACTTTGTATGTGTTGTTGTTGTTGTTTGGCGGTTGATCGTGTGGTTCACACGCACCGATGTTAGCGGTCGGGCAGATGGATAATAACCGGCAGAGTGCGTTCGTTCTGGGCAGCACTCCACTGGCTGCGCTGCACAACATGACCGAGATGAAGAACTCTTTATTCCCGTACACCCTGCAGAACCCCGCGGGCTTCAAGGCTCATTCTTTCGCTAACCTGAACTCTCAGATCCCGCTCGGAACACCGCATGGAATAAGTGATATCTTGGGGAGACCCATCACCACGGCCGGACAGCTTCTCTCGGGCTTTCCCCGGATCAACGGCTTGGCCACAACAGCTGGGATGTACTTCAACCCGGCGGCCGTGTCTCGGTACCCCAAACCCCTGACGGAGCTGCCCGGCAGGGCGCCCATATTCTGGCCGGGAATGATGCAAGGGTCGCCCTGGAGAGACCCGCGGGTTGGCTGTCCGGGTGAGTCTTACTGGCCTAAATGACAATCTAAACAGTGTCACTTTTAAAAAAATACAGGTTTAAAAAACCTTCTTTTTTCCCCTATTTAAATATAAAAAAAGACAAAAAAAAAAAGAAAAGGTTTTTTTCCACTGTAACCGTTTTGGGTTCCACAAATATCCAAATAATAATAATAATAAAATAAATGTTTTATATATATATATATATATATATATATATATATATATATATATATATATATATATATATATATATATATATACAAACAAAAAAATCCTTTCAGTGATTAGTTATAATATATTTTTTACATAGAATATATTTTTTCTAACATTTTAACAATCTATTTTTGTGTGGCTAATGGAAAGAGTCCATTAAAGGTTCTTCAAGGAACCATCTATGCCAATAGGCTAAAGAACCTTATTTTTAAGAGTCGCTCAGATTGTTGGAATATTATTTTGCAGTGCGTCTAAAAGTTGTGGGTCTCTGACATGACAACCATATCCCCCCAAAATGTTAAGTTAAATGTCTTTATTTGGCTGACCGTGTCTCGTTTTCTTCAGCCCAGGCGAATATGATGCTGGACAAGGATGGCAAGAAGAAACATTCCAGACCAACTTTTTCAGGACAGCAGATTTTCGCGCTGGAGAAAACCTTCGAACAGACCAAATACCTGGCCGGTCCAGAGAGAGCTCGACTCGCATATTCTCTGGGAATGACCGAGAGTCAAGTCAAGGTAGATTGGGACGGGGTTTTATTAACTTTAACATATTATTACAATTCTTACTCCATGTAAATGGCAGCATGAGACAATGATAAGATTATTATATCGGTGGAAGTGTCAGTTAGGCTGTGTGCGGTAACGTTAAAACCGTTGGGTTCAAATTTTAATTTAAACATTTAAACTGACGGTTTAAACGGTACGAGTCCATTTCGTGCAGGTTTGGCCCAAACATGTGTTGAAAGAACCGATTTTTTTGAGTGTATATATTTACAAACAAGCAAAACTCAACATTTATAATTTTGAACTGAAAATTATTGGGATTATTACGGTCAATGTAGCACATCATTACACACCGTTAGGCATAATATTTACACACCCTGTTCAACTTGAAATTATATAATTTTGTAGGCTACTATGGTTAAATTTAGATTAATTCATTTTATTTTTTTTAAAAGCTTGGTTTAATTCATTTAATTATTGCATTTATCCCAGAGAAGGCCAGTGTGCTGAGGTGTTTTTCTCTCTTTCTCTCTCTCAGGTTTGGTTTCAGAACAGAAGAACCAAATGGCGGAAGAGGCACGCGGCTGAAATGGCCACGGCTAAAAAGAAACACGATTCAGAGACGGAGAAAATGAAGGAGAGTTCGGAAAACGAGGAGGATGATGAATATAACAAACCTCTGGACCCGAACTCCGACGACGAGAAAATCACAAGACTGTTGAAAAAGCACAAGACGAGTAACCTGTCGCTCATCAGCCCGTGCAGTAACAGCTCGGACACTTTGTGATGAAACTGAGCTAAAGACTCTTCATTATCATCATCATCTGCCTCAGATTCTTCTGGGAACATGAGGCAGAGTTAAGCAGGGTATAAACACACTGTTCACGCGGCTTTTGCTTTGCTTTGAATGCGGTTGTACAGTTAGAAGTGGACGTGAGATGTATATATATTTTTTACTGAGTAAATTATGTTATGAAAGCATCACGAAGACGTGCCAACTCTCCCCTCATCATCATCATTTAAGATAATCTTTGTCTTCGATCGCAGAAGAATAACGACGCCTCTTTCGCCTAAAAGTTTCACTTTTTTATTATTTTGAAAACAGGTACACAAAGTGTATAAAAGTGCCAGTGCTGTAAATGATGTGAATAGAATTTGTTTTAACAATGTCCTTTTGAACGCTTATACTTTCAATGGAAGGAGTTTATGTTTTACCTCACAACACGAAGAAATACTCAAAGATGGACATAAATATCGATGAAGAGAATATTATTGCTTCCGTGATGAAGGAAGAAAAAACTTTGTATTATCAATAAATTATTTAACAAGCCAATATTCTACATTTGCCCTGGTTCTTTATAATTTCATGCATTTGTTTACTGTTGTTTAAACCATTTTATTGTTTTATTGTAGCGCATATTTTTGAGCTGGGCCACGCAAAATGTGCAAGCAAATGCACATTATATATCCTTGCATTAATAGGCTATTATTAATAGCATAGTAATGATAATAAAATTCCTACATGATTGTTGCTAATAAGATCATAAACATTCATTCGGCTTTTTCCTTGTTATAAGAGGAATATTTCGTCTCTTTTCATGGTTTATTAACAGACATTTAGAGTTTTTATTTTTAAGAGCCTAAACTGCAGGGACAGAAGGCTTTTAATAACGCATTCACAGATTTTCTGATAGGCTATATGTATTTCTTAGTCAAAACGAGCCTTTTTGCGTGCGAATCATTTAACAGATTTCAGGAAGGCTAACTTTTTTTGTCGGTGTTATTCGCGGATTTGAGCAATGCAAATGTCTCGTGACCCCATTTTCAAAGTTATGCCCATAAGTAATGACACTACTTCGCACACGATTTCGATATTGATCGTAACGAAAAACGCCCGTAGCGATCGCGATGTCGCAAGCATCTATAACTAACTTGTAATCAAACGTTTGTGGTTACAAAAATGTTCGTAAACGTTGTTAAAAAGTGTTGATATATATATACTTACATGACATATTTCCGAACCTTTTGTTTGTGGGAGTTTTATGCGTCATGTGACTTGCGTAATTTAATCCCGAGACATTTTAAAACATCCCGCCATAAAAAATTATTAGGCTATATGTTCAATAATGTATTATTTTTTATAAACAGTTTGATGAACACAAAATATCATATTATATAATGTAATATTGATAATAAAAATATTAACAATTTTAACAATATTACCCCCCCCCCCCCCCCCAAAAAAAAAAATAAAAAAAATATACAAATGTTCATGCACAATCATCTACAATAGTGGAAAATCTAAATGTCAAAGGCATGTTTAGTGAATCTCAAGGGGTTTCTGATGTGCTTGACTAATGACAAAGAGGCATTGATTCATTCATTCATTCAATGAGTTCTAATGGTTTTATTGCTTTTGGAGGTCTTGCCATCCACGAGGTCTAATCGCTATCAGCTTAAAGAAAAGAGTGAATCCTATCTCCTGACCTGCTGGGGAAAACAGTTAACAAGCAGTTTTTCTAAGCAAATCACTGTCAAGGCGACACAAAATCATTTCCACTGATTCAGAAATGAAGGATCAATCTAATCTGTCAACTCTGTAGTGTAGAATTAAATCAGGAGGAGCAAACGGCACTGATGCTGAGAACACACACGAGGAATTAACCAGGAACACTCACACTTTACTGTACAGTGTTCATGTAACAGTGTGATTGAAGTAAAATACTGATACACAGACTTCATATGTGATTATGTTTGTAAAAACATATGGTGTGTAAAATGCACATTGTAAAGTAAAGTGTAAAGAAATTTCTCCTGGTCCTTAATTTGAGTGTTTTTTCCTCTTACAGCTGAACTGAATCATAACTTAAACTCTACATTTGACTGAGTTCAATTCAATAGTTGGCACAATGGCACAATAATATAGTAACAAAAAAATCATACCAAAAAAAAAAAAAACGAAGAGAGAAAAGGATACAGCTATTTTTAAAATACCCAGGCCTATTAAAATATCACATTCAGAACCATAACATTATTACATAGAAATAAGTTAGAATAAGAACAGTACTGTAATAACCGAGCAAGACTGCTATTGAAACTATCGTATATATTTGCATGGTTTATAGCACTGCTTAAAAAAAAAAAATCTTTAAATTGTCTATATATATATTTATATATATAAATCATATTGGCTGAAATGGCATATTCTGCTAATAATGGATTTCGTTGTTTG
>JAPDVR010000019.1:1121115-1133615 GCA_026230005.1 Gila orcuttii | reverse complement strand
ACTCTGTTCTTAACAAGATGCGTCTCCTTTAAGACTTGTAAACGCCCACTGCTGTTTGCATATGAAATAAGTGTAACTCACGTGGAACTAATTACTGTGAATCACAGAATATGTGCATTAGTTTTATTTTTACGTGCACTCCATCAAATGTCCATTTTAATGTGTTGAGCGCATAACTGCAATTTTGTTCAGCGCTCATTAACCAACAAGTGTGAGTAACCCTGATTTTTAATTATTTCTGAATGAAAATCATCTAATCCAGACACATTTATTAATCAGTGCAAATAAATGCAATGCATCAAAAACTACTGTGATGTATACATTCACCTGTTTTAAATAAGAGATGAATTACGCAGATCAAGAAAACTAGTCATTTTTACCCTTTAGTTTAATTAAAAGCTGTTTTTTGTTCTGAAACTTAGTGTTTTTATAGTGCAATTACTTCAAAAGATCAAGGCAGATTTGATTTCTTTTGCATTAGTTAGTGAACAATCTGACAAAATGAAGCTTTTAAAGTAAATGTTTGGTGATCTGAGGTTTTGTGTCTCACCTTCATGATCAGGTCTTTGGCTGAGGAGGACATGAGGATCCGGTCACACCACGAGGGACATCGAGTGTTCATGTACTGCTTTCCCTGACGCGAGTCCTCACTGTACGGGTAACTGCGGGAACACAACACATCATATAATCTACATGATACCTCAGATCCAGTGTTATGATGTTAATGATCCTCGTGCAAAAACATCTCTGCTTCATATTGCACATTTTTCATTGTGGAGATTTTTGATATTATTTTTTATAACAATTAAACACGTTTTCCCTCTATATTCTCATGACTACAAATGCAACGCCACATTTAGTTTTTTGTAATCAGCTTAAAATAAATTCAATATATTTAAAAATACTGTACTTTCATGTGTTTTAAAATGTACTATGATTTAAATAATTAATTACCACATTAATTCAGTACAACAAAATCTATTGTGATGTATACTTTCAATCATGTCTTTAAATGTTCTTTAAATAATCTCATTTAAATAATACATTATTAAAATATATACATTTTTTTTGCAAAAGTACTGTGATATACATTTTTAATTGTATTTGAAAGTGTACTTTAAATAACACAATTCAATGCAACAAAAAATACAGTGATGCTAATTTTCCATTGTGTTTTAAATGTGCTTTAAATAATATAATATTTAAATGTTATATAATTTTCTTAAAAATATGAGATTTCTTTTTGCAAAAACTACTGTAGGGCGAATGGAAAATGTCAGTTGTTTTAAATGTACTTTAAATTTTATAATTTAAATACTATATTTAAATATATTATTTTCTTCTCATTATGAGAAACAACTGTAATTCATACTTTCAATTCTGTTTTAAATAATATAATTTATAAATATGAGATTTTCTTCAAAATATGAGATTTGTTTGCAAAAATACTGAGATGTTTCGCAAATAATAAATTATACTATACAATCAGTTCTACTGTGATGTATATTTTCAATTGTTTTAAAATGTCTTTAAAATTTCTTCTCATTATGAGATTCTTTTGCAGAAACTATAAATTCTTTTTTAAAATGTACTTTAAAATAATATAAATGATAAATTATACTATCAAATAATTTCAGTAAAACAAAAACTTTCAATGGTGTTTTAAACATGCTTTAAATAGTATAATATTTAAACAATATAATATATAAATAATATATTATTTTCTTAAAAATGTTTTTTTGTTGCAAAAACACTGATATTTCGCAAATAATAAACTATAGTATAAAATCAATACAACAAAAACTACTGTGATTTATACTATCAATAGTTTTAAAATGTACTTTAAATAATTAATAATATATTATTTATATAGTATTATTATGCAATGGTTTTGCATTTCAACAGGCTAATAATAGTTGGGTAGAAAATGTTTAATTGTCATGAAAATAATGCAAACTTATTTTAAAACACTTGACTTTCTTAATGCAAAATGCAATTAATTTTTATCTCGTTCAGCGCTGAGCAGAGAAGTGCCCAATAATTTAAATAATAAATAACAGTATAAAATAATTTCAGTAAAACAAAAACATTTCAATTGTGTTTTAAATGTGCTTTAAATAACATAACATTAAAATAATAACATATAAATATATTATTTTCTCCAAAATATTAGATTTTTTTGGCAAAAACACTGATTTTGTGAAAATAATAAACTTTAGTATAAAATCAGAATAACAAAAACTACTTTGATGTATATTTTCAGTAGTTTTATAATAAGCAGCATTTTCTCCTCATTATGCGATGGTTTTGCATTACAACAGGCTAATGATATAGTTGTGTAGAAAATGTTTTAATGTCATGAAAATAATGCAAAAACACATTTTCTTTGTGCAAAATGCAATTAATTGTGATGGTTGAGCACGGCGTGTTTCGAGTGCTTGTGTTCTAGGCTTGCTTTGGTCAATTGAGCATGAAAGCGGATCATCACACGGTTGCTGATCCGCTGGGTTAGTCAAACACCACAGTGGTCAAACAACACCATCAGCATCAGCCGAAACACACCGTCACCGTGGCAACCGAAAGGTCAGGGGTCAAAGAGGGAGGGGAACCAGTTACCCAACACACAGGCCCCCGACCGAGTGGCCAAACAAGACCCGGCGAGGGGCCTTTGCAGAACGCCTGAGCGCAATTAGCATTGATGGCACTTTAAGCATGTGGAAATGAAGGGCAGTTTTGGTATGCTAACGAGAGATGAGTGTGAGGATGAAAGATGGAGAGAGTGAATGATAGTGGAGGATAGAGAAGGATAATGAGGGATAGAGATGCAGAGTGTGGGAATTAAGGGGCGGGAGAAGCTCTTTAAAGACTGAAGATTTCTTCAGGGTGGCCCAAACAATCCCGAGAGGAAGTTTATCATGTGATCCTTCAGCCGGATTAAACTGATCTGAGCTTTGAAACTGATCCGTGACTGTGAGGGTTGATAGTGTGTGTGACGTCAGAGCAAAGATGCATTTGTTTGATCAAAAATACTGTAAAATTGTAAAATCTGTTTTCTATGTGAATATTTAATAAAGTGTAATTTATTCCTGTGAATTTTCAGCATCATTACTCCAGTCTTCAGTGTCACATGATCCTTCAGAAATCACTATAATATGATGATTTGATGCTCAAGAAATATTTATGATTATTATCAATGTTCATATTTTGGTGGAAACTGTGATACTTTTTATTTTTCAGGATTCTTTGATTAATAGAAAGTTCAAAAGAACAGCATTTATTTGAAACGGAATCTTTTGTAACATTATAAATGTTTTACTGTCACTTTTGATCAATTTAACAAGTCCTTGATGAAGGACTTTTTTGATTTTTTTAAAGATTACTTTTGAATGGAAGTGTATAAACACTCTTTCACTCTGTCTCTCTCTCTCTCTCCCACACACTCACACACACACACACACACACACACTCTCTCTCCCACACACACACACTCTCTAACCCAACAGTAAACAGCGCAGTGGAGCCTCAGGGCCGGTGATTAATGCTGTCGATTAGCCGTTATCAGGCTGAGCAAACGCTGCTGCCGTGTGTGTGTGTGTGTGTGTGTGTGTGAGAGAACCGGAGCCCGTCAGACACTATCACACTTGTGCCAAGACTAATTACACTAATTAATGGGGCCGCGCTGATAAACTCAACAATCGCCCACCTGTGTGTTACAGTGAGTGAACAGTTAACCATTCCGCTAACGCTAGCCGCTAACACAGTCATAAGAGCTGTGTGTTACAGTGAGTGAACAGTTAACCATTCCGCTAACGTTAGCCGCTAACACAGTCATAAGAGCTGTGTGTTACAGTGAGTGAACAGTTAACCATTCCGCTAACGTTAGCCGCTAACACAGTTATAAGAGCTGTGTGTTACAGTGAGTGAACAGTTAACCATTCCGCTAAAGCTAGCCGCTAACACAGTTATAAGAGCTGTGTGTGTTACAGTGAGTGAACAGTTAACCATTCCGCTAACGCTAGCCGCTAACACAGTTATAAGAGCTGTGTGTGTTACAGTGAGTGAACAGTTAACCATTCCGCTAACGCTAGCCGCTAACACAGTTATAAGAGCTGTGTGTTACAGTGAGTGAACAGTTAACCATTTCGCTAACGTTAGCCGCTAAAACAGTTATAAGAGCTGTGTTACAGTGAGTGAACAGTTAACCATTCCGCTAACGCTAGCCGCTAACACAGTTATAAGAGCTGTGTGTTACAGTGAGTGAACAGTTAACCATTCCGCTAACGTTAGCCGCTAACACAGTTATAAGAGCTGTGTGTTACAGTGAGTGAACAGTTAACCATTCCGCTAACGCTAGCCGCTAACACAGTCATAAGAGCTGTGTGTTACAGTGAGTGAACAGTTAACCATTCCGCTAACGTTAGCCGCTAACACAGTTATAAGAGCTGTGTGTTACAGTGAGTGAACAGTTAACCATTCCGCTAAAGCTAGCCGCTAACACAGTTATAAGAGCTGTGTGTGTTACAGTGAGTGAACAGTTAACCATTCCGCTAACGCTAGCCGCTAACACAGTTATAAGAGCTGTGTGTTACAGTGAGTGAACAGTTAACCATTTCGCTAACGTTAGCCGCTAAAACAGTTATAAGAGCTGTGTTACAGTGAGTGAACAGTTAACCATTCCGCTAACGCTAGCCGCTAACACAGTTATAAGAGCTGTGTGTTACAGTGAGTGAACAGTTAACCATTCCGCTAACGTTAGCCGCTAACACAGTTATAAGAGCTGTGTGTGTTACAGTGAGTGAACAGTTAACCATTCCGCTAACGCTAGCCGCTAACACAGTTATAAGAGCTGTGTGTGTTACAGTGAGTGAACAGTGAACCATTCCGCTAACGCTAGCCGCTAACACAGTTACAAGAGCTGTGTGTGTTACAGTGAGTAAACAGTTAACCATTCCGCTAACGCTAGCTGCTAACACAGTTACAAGAGCTGTGTGTTACAGTGAGTGAACAGTTAACCATTCCGCTAACGCTAGCTGCTAACACAGTTACAAGAGCTGTGTGTTACAGTGAGTGAAAAGTTAACCATTCCGCTAACGCTAGCTGCTAACACAGTTATAAGAGCTGTGTGTGTTACAGTGAGTGAACAGTTAACCATTCCGCTAACGCTAGCTGCTAACACAGTTACAAGAGCTGTGTGTTACAGTGAGTGAACAGTTAACCATTCCGCTAACGCTAGCTGCTAGCACAGTTACAAGAGCTGTGTGTTACAGTGAGTGAACAGTTAACCATTCTGCTAACGCTAGCCGCTAAGACAGTACAAGAGCTGTGTGTGTTACAGTGAGTGAACAGTTAACCATTCTGCTAACGCTAGCCGCTAACACAGTTACAAGAGCTGTGTGTTACAGTCAGTGAACAGTTAACCATTCCGCTAACGTTAGCCGCTAACACAGTTACAAGAGCTGTGTGTGTTACAGTGAGTGGACAGTTAACCATTCCGCTAACGTTAGCCGCTAACACAGTTACAAGAGCTGTGTGTGTTACAGTGAGTGAACAGTTAACCATTCCGCTAACGCTAGCCGCTAACACAGTTACAAGAGCTGTGTGTTACAGTGAGTGAACAATGAACCATTCCGCTAACGTTAGCTGCTAACACAGTTACAAGAGCTGTGTGTTACAGTGAGTGAACAATGAACCATTCCGCTAACGTTAGCCGCTAACACAGTTACAAGAGCTGTGTGTGTTACAGTGAGTGAACAGTTAACCATTCCGCTAATGCTAGCCGCTAACACAGTTATAAGGGCTGTGTGTGTTACAGTGAGTGAACAATGAACCATTCCGCTAACGTTAGCCGCTAACACAGTTACAAGAGCTGTGTGTGTTACAGTGAGTGAACAATGAACCATTCCGCTAACGCTAGCCGCTAACACAGTTATAAGAGCTGTGTGTGTTACAGTGAGTGAACAGTTAACCATTCCGCTAACGCTAGCCGCTAACACAGTTACAAGAGCTGTGTGTGTTACAGTGAGTGAACAGTTAACCATTCCGCTAACGCTAGCCGCTAACACAGTTACAAGAGCTTCGGTTCAGACGGTAAAGAATCATCAGTTTCTCTGTCAGATTTGAGTGACTTTAGGGCGAGTAAATGACGACACAATGATCATTTATGTGAACTGTGTCTTTAAGCGGTTGTGTGGGTCATGTGACCTATTATCTTGTTCTACACAATGACAAATAAGTGACAAAGCAAACACTGATTCATTGAGACGTCTGTGTTAATGAGGGCGTATAAACTGAGAACACACACTGAAGGAAACACTGATAACACACACACTATTAACGACAGGGCAGAGGTCACATGACTATCACAGCTCAGGATCATGGGATTGGACAGAACTGGAGCTGCCAATCAAATGTAGAGTCGCAATGGTGTGTGTGTGTGTGTGTGTGTGTGTTACGCAACAGGAAAAAGGCAATTTCCTCAAATAATGATCTATAATCAAGTCTCTTTATGATTTGAGATTGTGTTTACATTAGATTACAGCGCAGACTAAATGAGATCATGATATAATCTGGACTGAAACTGTCAAGCGATTACAAACTCTGATTATTGAGTCACTTTTACACCTCTGGGTTTCTCACAATGAGGAGCTTGTCTAAAATCCACATTTTAACCATGAAATGCCACAATGTTCATCATTCATCCTGATGAAGCGATGACACACACACACACACACATATATATACACACACATATATATACACACACAAGCACGCACACACGCATACATACACACACACATATATACAGACACAAGCACGCACACACGCATACATACACACACACACATATATACAGACACGCATACATACACACACACACATATATACAGACACGCGTGCACCCGCATGCACACACACACACACACATATATACACACGCATGCACACACACACACACACACACATATATATACACACGCACGCACACACACACAGACACACACACACACACACAGACACACACACACACAGACAGACACACACACACAGACAGACACCCACACAGACACACACACACACACACACACACACACACAGACAGACACACACACACACACACACACACAGACACACACACACACACACACACACACACACACACAGACACACACACAGACACACACACAGACACACACACAGACACACACACACACAGACACACACACACACACACACACACACAGACACACACACAGACACACACACAGACACACACACACAGACACACACACACAGACACACACACACACAGCCACACACACACACACACACAGACAGACACACACACACACACACACACACACACACACATACAGACACACACACAGACACACACACACACACACACACACACACACACACACACACACACACACATACAGACACACACACAGACACACACACACACACACACACACAGACACACACACAGACACACACACACATACAGACACACACACACACACAGACACACATACACACAGACACACACACACACACAGACACACACACACACACACACACACACACACACACAGACACACACACAGACACACACACACACAGACAGACACACACACACACACACACACACACACACACACACACACACACACAGACAGACACACACACACACATACAGACACACACACACACACACACACACACACACAGACACACACACAGACACACACACACAGACACACACACACATATACACACACACAGACACACACACATATACACACACACACAGATGAGTGTGTTTAAGTGTCACTTCAGCTCTAAATGGCCTCACATTCAGACTCTTAAAGTCTCTTCACTGTGAACGAGTGTTTTTGTTCACGAACGCATCAGAAACACGACGTCAGTTTCATGAAGACACACACAATCACTCAGTCAATCTGTGAAGTAACATCGGATGAGACGCTCACACGCAGCTTTACAACACACTCCACATTACACTCCGCATAATTCTGCATGAGAATGGAATAATATTAGACATATTTCAGGATGCATTGGCATTTTAATCTCAAGTAACAATATTCAGAATAGATTTAAATGTTCATGATAGACTTAAATGTAAAAATGTAAAAAAAAAATCAATATCGCATTTAAATATCAGGTAACAATATTTGGAATAGATTTAAATATGAATATAAAATTATATATATATATATATATATATATATATATATATATATATATATATATATATATATATATATTATTGCTGTATGCATTGGCATTTAAATATCAGGTAACAATATTTGGAATAGATTTAAATTTTAATATAATTGTTTGTTTTTTTACACATTTTGGATGAATTTCTAGCTCATGAGATATTATTCAAAAAGTATATTTACTAAAGGAATTTCAATACATTTAAATATTCATATAAAACATATATCACTTTTATAGAGATCATATATCATTTTTTTCCATTTTTATAACTATGTGGGATCTCTGAGCAAATGACATTATGGCAGAAATGTTTGTGCATTTCAGCAGAAAACACGTCGAAAGGAACAATCAGAGAGAAAATATCAGCGCTCGTGTTCAATCAGTTCTGCGGACCGGAACTAACGTCTGTATGATAATGTCATCTTCAACACACACGACACAGGCCTGTCGCGGAAATGAATAAAAAAAAGGAAATTAATCATTTATTAATAAGCACTCTAGTTTCATCGTGAAAGTAAACAACACTAACAAATCCACTCCAGAAAGTACCGTGGTAAAGTGACACACGCTGAGTGTTTGAGTGTTTGAGCTTTGAGTCTCACCATCCTCACCAAACGGTGAAGAATAACTGTACATGACCTCTGACCCTTCACACACACACACACACACACACACACAAACACTCACCTCACGACCCGCCGGCCAGAACAACCTTAGCCGTCTAGACTCCACAAACACACACAACACACACGCGCACACACACACTCTCACACACACACACTCACACACACACACACACACACCTCACGACCCGCCGGCCAGAACAACCTTAGCCGTCTAGACTCCACAAACACACACAACACACACGCGCACACACACACTCTCACACACACACACACACTCACACACACACACCTCACGACCCGCCGGCCAGAACAACCTCAGCCATCTAGACTCCACAAACACACACACACACACACACACACACAACACACACACACACACACACACACAACACACACACACACAAACACACACACACACACACACACACACACACACACACCGCACGAACCGCCGGCCAGAACAACCTCAGCCATCTAGACTCCACAAACACACATACACACACACACACACACACACACGATCACTGTAACCCGGTTAGTGAAACAAACCGCACTCTCTCGTCATCCTGGGAATATTCCTACTCAATTTCTGCATTGATTTTACAGAGTAAAGGTCCGTTCACACCAAGCACGATAACGATAAAGATATAATTCTAAAAATCGTTCTCCATATTAAAGAATAACAGAGTTCACACCACAACTATAACGATAAAGATATGAGGAACGATATCGTTGGGATCACTTTCAGAACTATTTTTTTCCAGCTGTCGAACGATAAAACACTGACAGCCAATCAGAATCCTTTCTAATTTAAAGGTCTCTCGCATTTAAAATGGCAGATGACATTGCAGAGAAGTTAATCGTCGAGGTACAAAAAAATCTTCCACTGTTTGACAAGTCAAACCCTCTCTTCAAGGATACGTTAAAAAAGATGGATATGTGGAAAGCAGTCGTATCCTGGGAATAAATGTTGAGAAGTATTAACGATGAGATATTATGCAGTTTAGCAGTGTAACAAAATTACCTCAGGTAGGCTGTCCAGCGCTAGTTTTGACAACATTGCTGAAGTTGCAGTGAAAAAGGCGTGGTATACATAAAGGTGTTGACTAGGCGATGTTTTTATACCATCATTGACTTCGTCAGCTAAATTCACTGTTAGATTAGATCATTACACTAGACTTGCTAGATTCACTGTTTAGATGCGCTCTGAACATAGTATGCTGGCTGAGGACATCTGCTAAGTCTTACAGTAAAATCATAAAGCTCTGCATTCAATCAATCACTGAACGTCAATGAGGGAAACATCTTCATTTAATCTGGCAAATCTGAAGATGAATATAATAATGTGCATTAATGAGTTCTGAGAGTGTTTAAATCAAAAAATACAATTTAAAAAATTAATTTTGTAATACAATACCATTCAAAAGAAATTAACAGGATGCATTAAAATGATCAAAAGTGACTTAAAATGTTACAAAAGATTCTATTTCAGATAAATGCTGTTCTTTTGAACTTTATATTCATCAAAGAATCCTGAAATAAAAATGTAAATAACTGTTTTCAACACTGATAATAATCATAAATGTTTCTTGAGCATCAAATCATCATATTATAGTGATTTCTGAAGGATCATGTGACACTGAAGACTGGAGTAATGATGCTGAAAATTCAGCTTTGATCATAAATTACACTTTTCTATATTCACATAGAAAACAGATATTTTACATTACAATAATATTTCACTGTTTTACAGTACTTTTTATCAAACAAATGCAGCTTTGATGAGAAGAAGAGACTTCTTACAAATGTTACTAAACCTAAACCTTTAAACTGAATGACAACCATATTAATTTTCCATGATTTTATGAATCATTTACAGAATTTCACCCTTAAAGCATCATGCGTTTTCCAGGCATTCATAATTACTGGATAAGCGTTTATTAAATACAAATCTTTTGGTGACACTTTACAATAAGGTTCATTAGTTAACATGAACTAAGAATGAACAATACTTCTACAGCATTTATTAATCTTAGTTAATATTAATTTCAACATCTACTAATACATTATTAAAATCAAAGGTTGTGTTTGTTAACATTAGTTAATGCACTGTGAACTAACATGAACAAACAATGAACAGCTGGATTTTTATTAACTAACATTAACAAATATTAATAACTACTGTAACAAATGTATTGCTTATTGTTAGTTCATGTTAGTAAATACATTAAATAATGAACCTTATTATTAATCCTTTATTTCTAGCATTTACAGAATTTCACCCTCAAAGTATCATGAGTTTTTCAATAAATTACTGGATAAAAGTGAATTATATAAAAATCTTTTATGAAGATTACACTGAGAATAACTAGAAACATTTAATACTACTTTAACTTTTATTCACGATCCTGCGATGTTTGTGTATTACTGTAATCACGACACTATAACAGACCGCGTCTGAATAACCGTGTTTTTGTTATTGATGTGTTTATGATTTTGCGAGTGTTTCTCACTGATCGCCTCAGTCGGCACGACTCCAGCGCCCGACTGGCGGGACACCATCAAATTCCACACATCGGTGTGTGAGCGCTGGACGTGTAAAGGGTCACACACACACACACACACACAGATCCTCAGCGCCTTTCATCTGCTTTACAACATTCTCACACACACGGAGCCTCAGCGGCGAGAGATTAAAACACGCGTCGATACCAACAAACACAACAAACACGGGTGGTAGTTATTAATGATGCAGTTTTTGTAGGGTATTTTGGTATTTACTAGTTCTTTTTTTTTTAAGAAATTAAAACTTTTTTTCATCAATAACGCATTAAATTGATCAAAAGTGACTTTAAAGATATTTATAATCTCACAAAAATTATAATAAATACTGTTCTTTTGAACTTTCTATTCATCAAACAATCCTGAAAAAAAATGCCTCACAGTTTCCACAGAAATATGAACTGTTTTCATAACTTTGATAAATTGACAAAACTGAAAAATTATGTCAATAATTTGGTACACACTACCATTTTAAAAGTTCTTTTTTTTAAAGACATTCATACTTTTTTCATCAAGAATGCGTTAAATTAATCAAGTGAGTTTAAAGATATTTATAATCTCACAAAAATTAAAATAAATGCTGTTCTTTTGAACTTTCTATTTATCAAACAATCCTGAAAAAAAGTATCACAAATGTGTCCACAGAAATATGAACCGTTTTCATAAATTTGATGAATTGACAAAACTGAAAAATTATGTCAATAATTTGATACGTACAATTTTAAAAGTTTTTTTTTTTATTCATCAAGGTGCGTTAAATTGACCAAAAGTGACAGTAAAGACATTTATAATGTTACAAAAGATTATATTTCAAATAAATGCTGTTCTTTTGAACTTTCTATTCATCAAAGAATCCTGACAAAATGTATCACAGTTTCCACAAAAATATGACCGTTTTCATAAATTTGATAAATTGACAAATTAAGTCAATTTTATTATGAAATTCAAGTGGCATGTGAACCGATCCTCTCTTCCTCTTTACTACTAGTTATAGCACAAACTACTCATTTATTACATTCATATTACACTTTTACTTAACTTGTTGTCTTCATGATTTAATGTGTTTTAATA
>JAPDVR010000019.1:1101115-1116115 GCA_026230005.1 Gila orcuttii | reverse complement strand
AAGAAATAAGATTTTTTTTTTATAATACAATCAAACGGACTGTTCACCATGACTTTGGAACACAAAATAATATATTTCATATCTATATTTTGTGCATAGAGTCAGTTTAGTCCAATGTTATTTGGTTCCCAACTTTCTTCAAAATATCTGTTTGTGTTCCACAGCAACTTGGGTGAACTATCCCTATAATAATTGTGAGGCTCTAATGTAAGTTGCTTGGGATAAAAGCATCTGCTAAATGCATAAAAGTGGGGAAAATACAAGGATAGAATATAAATGTAAATTTATATAAAAATATTTATAAATCACATTTCTTTTATTCAGTAATGAGAATCATCACTGAGAATAATGAGAATTACAACAACAACAAAAAATCAAAAGTAAAATGATGCATTATGTTTGAGATTAAGAAAATGTACTTAAATTTATACGGGAGTTTAAAAATAGCAAGTCTAAGTACTTATACCACTATGACACGCATGCATGTGATATTGACATGTGATGTTGTGCATGTGATGATGTGAATGTGTTGATGTGTATGTTATATTGTGCATGTGATGTGCATGTGATATTGGAATGTGATATTGTGCATGTGATATTGGAATGTGATATTGTGCATGTGATATTGTGCATGTGTTGATGTAAATGTGATATTGTGCATGTGTTGATATAAATGTTATATTGTGCATATGTTGATATAAATGTTATATTGTGCATGTGATATTGTGCATGTGTTGATGTAAATGTTATATTGTGCATGTGTTGATATAAATGTTATATTGTGCATATGTTGATATAAATGTTATATTGTGCATGTGATATTGTGCATGTGTTGATGTAAATGTTATATTGTGCATGTGTTGATGTAAATGTTATATTGTGCATGTGTTGATGTAAATGTGATATTGTGCATGTGTTGATGTAAATGTGATATTGTGCATGTGATATTGTGCATGTGATATTGTGCATGTGTTGATGTAAATGTGATATTGTGCATGTGTTGATATAAATGTTATATTGTGCATGTGATATTGTGCATGTGTTGATGTAAATGTGATATTGTGCATGTGTTGATGTAAATGTTATATTGTGCATGTGTTGATGTAAATGTGATATTGTGCATGTGTTGATGTAAATGTGATATTGTGCATGTGATATTGTGCATGTAATATTGTGCATGTGTTGATATAAATGTTATATTGTGCATGTGATATTGTGCATGTGTTGATGTAAATGTGATATTGTGCATGTGTTGATGTAAATGTGATATTGTGCATGTGATATTGTGCATGTGATATTGTGCATGTGTTGATATAAATGTTATATTGTGCATGTGATATTGTGCATGTGTTGATGTAAATGTGATATTGTGCATGTGTTGATATAAATGTTATATTGTGCATGTGATATTGTGCATGTGTTGATGTAAATGTGATATTGTGCATGTGTTGATGTAAATGTTATATTGTGCATGTGTTGATGTAAATGTGATATTGTGCATGTGTTGATGTAAATGTGATATTGTCCATGTGTTGATGTAAATGTGATATTGTGCATGTGATATTGTGCATGTGATATTGTGCATGTGTTGATATAAATGTTATATTGTGCATGTGATATTGTGCATGTGTTGATGTAAATGTTATATTGTGCATGTGATATTGTGCATGTGTTGATGTAAATGTTATATTGTGCATGTGATATTGTGCATGTGTTGATGTAAATGTTATATTGTGCATGTGATATTGTGCATGTGTTGATGTAAATGTTATATTGTGCATGTGATATTGTGCATGTGTTGATGTAAATGTGATATTGTGCATGTGTTGATGTAAATGTTATATTGTGCATGTGTTGATGTAAATGTTATATTGTGCATGTGATATTGTGCATGTGTTGATGTAAATGTGATATTGTGCATGTGTTGATGTAAATGTTATATTGTGCATGTGATATTGTGCATGTGTTGATGTAAATGTTATATTGTGCATGTGATATTGTGCATGTGTTGATGTAAATGTTATATTGTGCATGTGTTGATGTAAATGTGATATTGTGCATGTGTTGATGTAAATGTGATATTGTCCATGTGTTGATGTAAATGTGATATTGTGCATGTGATATTGTGCATGTGATATTGTGCATGTGTTGATGTAAATGTGATATTGTGCATGTGTTGATATAAATGTTATATTGTGCATGTGATATTGTGCATGTGTTGATGTAAATGTGATATTGTGCATGTGTTGATGTAAATGTGATATTGTGCATGTGTTGATATAAATGTTATATTGTGCATGTGATATTGTGCATGTGTTGATGTAAATGTGATATTGTGCATGTGTTGATGTAAATGTTATATTGTGCATGTGTTGATGTAAATGTTATATTGTGCATGTGATATTGTGCATGTGTTAATGTAAATGTTATATTGTGCATGTGTTGATGTAAATGTTATATTGTGCATGTGATATTGTGCATGTGTTGATGTAAATGTTATATTGTGCATGTGATATTGTGCATGTGTTGATGTAAATGTTATATTGTGCATGTGTTGATGTAAATGTTATATTGTGCATGTGTTGATGTAAATGTGATATTGTGCATGTGTTGATGTAAATGTGATATTGTCCATGTGTTGATGTAAATGTGATATTGTGCATGTGATATTGTGCATGTGTTGATGTAAATGTGATATTGTGCATGTGTTGATATAAATGTTATATTGTGCATGTGATATTGTGCATGTGTTGATGTAAATGTGATATTGTGCATGTGTTGATGTAAATGTTATATTGTGCATGTGATATTGTGCATGTGTTGATGTAAATGTTATATTGTGCATGTGATATTGTGCATGTGTTGATGTAAATGTGATATTGTGCATGTGTTGATGTAAATGTGATATTGTGCATGTGTTGATGTAAATGTGATATTGTGCATGTGAATGTGTGGTTGATGTGAATGTGATATTGTGCATGTGAATGTGTTGTTGTTGTGCATGTGATGATGTGCATGTGCATGTGAATGTGTTGATGTAAATGTGATATTGTGCATGTTAATGTGTTTTTGATGTGAATGTGATATTGTGCATGTGAATATGTTTTGATGTGCATGTGTTGTTGTAAATGTTCAGTAACTCATTGAGCCGCTAGAGACCCGCACGCTGAAATTTCACACTACATTTGATGCGGGTCAATTAAGCGCAATTTGCTGCTCTGGTGGCTCACAGTAAACCCGTCTCACTCCAGCGTATCTAGAGCTCACGATCCGTCAGCGCCAATGACCTTGACAGTGTGTGTGTGTGTGTGTTTGTGAAGCAGACCAACATCCTCGAGCTCACAGCCGAACACCACATATAAATAAAAATAAAAAACTCCTCCAAGTGTCTGGCTGGAAATCACGATCTCAGCCCAATAAACACACGGCATCTTAAATCAGTTCTCGCTGACAGACCGAAAGCAGAGTCACTGCGAGAGACTCGTGTGGGACGTCCAGTTCACCGGATCCTGCCATAATTGTGCAATGATTTATGTATCGTCAAATAAGAGCCCTGACAACAGCTGATGCCATTAAAGACCATCAATAAGAGCCGGGTGAGAGGTCATTTAATTTGAGTTTTACACCACACACTTTACTTTCATTACAGCAGCCATATTTTCACTGTATTTATGACAAACATTATTTTGAGTGTATACCAGTAGACAAGAGCACACACACACACACAACACACACACACACACACACACACACACACACACACACACACACACACTTACAAACACGCATGCACACACACTTACACACACACATTCTCTCTCACACACACACACATTCACACACGCACACATTCACACACACACAATCAACTTTATACCTCAATGTTCAAAAGTTATTATAGCCAATGAAATATTACAGCATGTTTGTTTAATTCATTGTAATTTTGGTGCTCAAATGTCAGGAAATTCCAACAATGCCTGATTTATAATTTGTCTTTTTTCTTTCTTTAGTATTTTTGGTGACACTTTACAATAAAGTTCATTAGTTAACGTTAGTAACTACCTTAGTTAACATGAACTAAGAATGAACAATACTTCTTCAGCATTTATTAATTTTAGTTAATATTAATTTCAACATTTACTAATACATTATTAAAATCAAAGGTTGTATTTGTTAACATTAGTTAATGCACTGTGAACTAACATGAACAAACAATGAACAGCTGGATTTTTATTAACTAACATTAACAAATATTAACTAATACAGTAACAAATGTGTTGTTCAATGTTAGTAAATACATTAAATAATGTTAATTAATGAACCTTACTATAAAGTGTTACCCAATTTTTCCTTTTGATTTTTCTCTTTAGGTCTAATAAACAGCAAAAGATAAACATGATTAGTGTTTAGACTCGCCATCCACATATATATGTTATGTTATGGCCAATAATCAATATGAAACGCAGCATTAAACACTGATCGATCTACAAACTACAGAATAATAATGTAGAGAACGTGCTGATTATCATTTCTGAAACCTGTTTTTGGAAACAACGACCACAGATGATGATCTGATCACAATATCACCATAATCAGGCTGATAAAAACACAGAAACTGAATTATCATGCAAACCAGTGGGCATGTGCAGTATTTTTTTAAAAAAGTTTATAGGATTTAAGTCAATACGTGAACATTAATTCATGTATGAGGTTAAAAAAATGCTAGTACAATAGTAAAAATCAATATAGTTAAATCAACCCATTATGCTGGGTTAAATAAACAACCCAATTTGCAGGGTTAAATTAACTTAACGTGTGTTCCGTCCTATATTTACCCAGCCCTTGGGTTGAAAACAACCCAAATTGGGTTATTTTTAACCGTGTTTTGCTTAGAGTGAATAAAAGCACTGAAACTGGCCTGATATGATCGTCTCGACGCACCCGATGGCGGTTTGATTAGCGATGCTACGGCTTCCGCGCAGATGACAGGAGAAATATGGCGCGGGACGGATGAGAGGCTCCTGTTATTTATTTATTTATTCGGACTCTTAAAAACTGCAGTTTGAGCGATGTAGCGGTGTGTGTTCGCATGAGGAGAGAGACGGAAAAGTTCATCACTCGTTCCGGATTCCCTCGGATCCACCTGATAAAGTTTCAATAAAGAGACACTGAAGGAAAATCAATAAGAGTTAGTGGGCTTCCTTCATTCATTCAGCACACACACACACACACACACATACACATGCAGCCCCTCGACGCAACGGCCCAGCAGAAATTTAATCTTCCCAAATCCTCATCAGAGCGCTCCATCCTCAGCGCCTGACAGCCACACGGATAATTAATTATACAATTTCGATGGCTCTATCGACTAAACAAACCTATTAATCATCGCAAAAGTCAATAGGCATGGACGTATTCAATCATGTCCTGACCAATGATTACTCCTTTCAAAATACAATAATTATTTTCGAAAGCTGCCTCGAATTAAATTTCTGTCAAGCCGGTACAAGTCCAGTGTTTGATGAAGGATTCTGGGAGAACAGGGACATCCGTCGTTTGGAGGCCAGTTTGTTTTTCAGGATCATAAGATGGTGTTTAAGTAGAGCATGACCATCAGATTATCTCTCTGTGCCATCAGAGCATCCATCACACACACACACACACACACACACACACAAACACGCACGCACAAACGCACGCACACACACACACACAAACATACACACACACACACTCACGCACACACAAACATACACACTCACTCTCACACACATACATACACACACACACACACACTCATACACAAACATACACACTCACACACACACTCATTCACTTACACACAAACACTCCCTCACAAACACACACACTCACTCTCACACACATTCATACACTCATACACATACACACTCATACACAAGTGCTCAATCACACACACACACACACTCATACACATACACACACACACGTACACACACACACTCTCACACACATACACACACATTCACACACATACACTTACACACACACACAAACACGCACGCACGCACACACACGCACGAACGCACACACAAACATACACACTCACTCTCACACACACACTCATACACAAACATACACACTCACACTCATTCACTTACACACACAACCACGCGCTCACACACACACACACACACACACACTCATACACACTCACTCACACACATTCATACACATACACATTCACACTCATACACAAGTGCTCAATCACACACACACACACACACACACACACACTCATACACATACACACGTACACACACTCACACACACACATTCACACACGTACACTTACACACACACACACACACACACACACACACACACACTCACAGAAACAAACATACACACTCTCACACAGACACTGAAAATTCAAAGGTTGTTAAATTAGAGTATTATTTTTACAGATTTTCAAAAACAAAATGCATAAGTGTGTTCAGAAACTCGTGTTTCTGTTTCTTCTGCTCGCGACTGTTACAGTGAATAAATATGTTTGAGTTTGTTTGGAGATACACAACAACAATTTTTTTTTTAGGAAATAACCACTAATTTAAAATGCTAAATGGAAAGGAATATAATATTATTATTTGAGTTATGTGTATTAAATCCCACAGATGCGCATATTTTGAGGTCAGAGCTCTCGATGAGGGAAGATCATAACATCTGTAACTGTGCGTTCACACCAGACGCAAATTGAGCGTCAAATTCGCGCCTGCCTCGTCTAGTTATACGCGTGTACACTTTGAATCCATTCGCGTGTCAAGAGCGAAATTGACGCAGATGTTACAGATGTTAATAATCTGTAACATCTGTATTATCTGTAACATCTGTCATCTGTATAATCTGTATCACCTGTATAATCTGTAACATCTGTATTATCTGTAACACCTGTATAATCTGTAACATCTGTATTATCTGTAACACCTGTATAATCTGTAACATCTGTATTATCTGTAACACCTGTATAATCTGTATCACCTGTATTATCTGTAACATCTGTATCATCTGTAACATCTGTCATCTGTATAATCTGTAACACCTGTATAATCTGTAACACCTGTATAATCTGTAACATCTGTATTATCTGTAACATCTGTATCATATGCATCACCTGTATAATCGGTAACATCTGTATAATCTGTAACATCTGTAACACCTGTATAATCTGTAACATCTGTATTATCTGTAACCTCTGTATAATCTGTAACATCTGTATAATCTGTAACATCTGTATAATCTGTAACATCTGTATAATCTGTAACATCTGTATCATCTGTATTATCTGTAACATCTGTATATGTAACATCTGTATTATCTGTAACATCTGTCATCTGTAACATCTGTATCATATGTATCATCTTTAACGCCTGTATAATCTGTAACACCTGTATAATTTGTAACATTTGTAACATCTGTATAATCTGTAACACCTGTATAATTTGTAACATTTGTAACATCTGTATAATCTGTAACACCTGTATAATTTGTAACATCCGTGTAATCTGTAACACCTGTATAATTTGTAACACCTGTATAATTTGTAACATCCGTGTAATCTGTAACACCTGTCTAATTTGTAACATCCGTGTAATCTGTATAATCTGTAACACCTGTATAATTTGTAACATCCGTGTAATCTGTAACACCTGTATAATTTGTAACATCTGTATAATCTGTAACACCTGTATAATTTGTAACATCCGTGTAATCTGTAACACCTGTATAATTTGTAACATTTGTAACGCGTGAATGCACAAAAAGCACTAAATAAATCATTCGCGCCAGACGCTCAATTCGCCCCATACACGCGAATGACGCGAACTTGATGCACAAATGATGCGAATTTGCGTCTACCGCGCCGCGCTCTATGCCTCATTCGCGCCGCAGGAGTTTTTTACGCGTGTAATGCGTCTTTGCATTGACTTAGCATTGAAATCACTCGCCATAACACCTGTAACACCTGTCATCTGTATTATCTGTAACATCTCTATAATCTGTAACTGTATAATCTGTAACATCTGTATCATCTGTATTATCTGTAACATCTGTATAATCTGTAACATCTGTATAATCTATAACATCTGTATTATCTGTAACACCTGTCACCTGTATAATCTGTAACACCTGTATAATCTGTATCACCTGTATAATCTGTAACATCTGTATTATCTGTAAAATCTGTCATCTGTATAATCTGTAACATCTGTATAATCTGTAACATCTGTATTATCTGTAACATCTGTATAATCTGTAACTGTATAATCTGTATCACCTGTATAATCTGTAACATCTGTATTATCTGTAACATCTGTCATCTGTATAATCTGTATCACCTGTATAATCTGTAACATCTGTATTATCTGTAACACCTGTATAATCTGTAACATCTGTATTATCTGTAACACCTGTATAATCTGTAACATCTGTATTATCTGTAACACCTGTATAATCTGTATCACCTGTATTATCTGTAACATCTGTATCATCTGTAACATCTGTCATCTGTATAATCTGTAACACCTGTATAATCTGTAACACCTGTATAATCTGTAACATCTGTATTATCTGTAACATCTGTATCATATGCATCACCTGTATAATCGGTAACATCTGTATAATCTGTAACATCTGTAACACCTGTATAATCTGTAACATCTGTATTATCTGTAACCTCTGTATAATCTGTAACATCTGTATAATCTGTAACATCTGTATAATCTGTAACATCTGTATAATCTGTAACATCTGTATCATCTGTATTATCTGTAACATCTGTATATGTAACATCTGTATTATCTGTAACATCTGTCATCTGTAACATCTGTATCATATGTATCATCTTTAACGCCTGTATAATCTGTAACACCTGTATAATTTGTAACATTTGTAACATCTGTATAATCTGTAACACCTGTATAATTTGTAACATTTGTAACATCTGTATAATCTGTAACACCTGTATAATTTGTAACATCCGTGTAATCTGTAACACCTGTATAATTTGTAACACCTGTATAATTTGTAACATCCGTGTAATCTGTAACACCTGTCTAATTTGTAACATCCGTGTAATCTGTATAATCTGTAACACCTGTATAATTTGTAACATCCGTGTAATCTGTAACACCTGTATAATTTGTAACATCTGTATAATCTGTAACACCTGTATAATTTGTAACATCCGTGTAATCTGTAACACCTGTATAATTTGTAACATTTGTAACATCTGTATAATCTGTAACATTAGTAACATCTGTATCTGTAACATTTGTAACATCTGTAACATCACGTCAAACGTCTCTTTCAGGAACACATAATCAAACATTTATGTTTTTATAAAATAAACCCAAATGTCATCAAGAGCTGGACACAAACCTGCATTCCGTTGTTTTCCCGGAAAACGTCCTGGTTAATGTAGTTAAACAACTTCTTCTCCAGCTGTAGGAGGACCTGACACACACACACTCAGACAATATTAATCTGAACATAATCTCATATTACAACTGAAGTCTGTGTCACTGGTTAAGTCTTAAAGAATTCATACTTTTATTCAGTAAGGACACATTCAATTGATCAAAAGTGACAGTAAATACATTAATATAATAATGTTATAAAAAGATTCTGTTTAAAAAAAATGTTGTTCTTTTCAACTTTCTATTCATCAAAGAATCCTGAAAAATCTATCTATCTATCTATCTATCTATCTATCTATCTATCTATCTATCTATCTATCAATCAATCTATCTATCTATCTATCTATCTATCTGTCTATCTATCGTCTCTCTATCTATATCCGTCTATTTATCTATCTATCTGTCTGTCTATACATCCATCTCTCTCTCTCTCTAATGTCTCGGATGAACAGATGTCTCTGATCGCTCTGAGTGTTTGGTTAGAGAGTTTCAGTCAGTGATCTGAGAAGCGCTTCACCTTGTGGTCGTTGTCGGACTCTCTGAAGATCAGTTTCTGCACTTCATTCGTGTCAGCGGATCTCACCGTCTGCATGGTGGCGGTCGAGCAAAGACTCTGAGGAGAGCAGAAGACACCAGATATTAATATCACAGTATCTGCCAACATAAACAACCACAAACCACACCAGAAAACAACACGTCTGAGGAGCAACACAAGTAAAAGGAGCATCTCTCTTCATTTCTTTCTCTATGTATTGACCTTAAAGACTGTGTGCACGGTTAAATTCCCTTTTGTCGACTCTTTTAACAATTAGTTAAACATTGGGCCATCTGTGTTTGAGGACAGTTGAATGAGGTAATCCTTGATGTGGCAGTTCCCAGTGCCGAGGACACATTGAAATTCAAAGCACAGATTAGCTAATCAGGTCAAGCCAATAAAACCGGCAGGAAAAACCCCTTCGGAGGGAAATGTCACAAACCAGGCGCTTGGAGAAGAGAAGCACGACGGATCAGAACAAACAGATCTTAAGCCTCTCTCTAAAGAGCCAACAAATCGCTCCATCTTTCAGTGGTTTGGGCTCTCGGACCCCCGGGCTAATGCGCTTTGCTCTCATTAAGCTGATTTTGTGGTGAATAGACCTAGAAAAACACCTCAAAAGACATTGAGATCTTGAGTCGCACCGCCACAAATCTCGCATTTCATTCGCTTTTGATTTTCCCCCAAAACTGCTGAATTACCAAAATGGAGAAAGAAAAACAAACGCTTGAAAACTCAGACACTGAAATGGGAAATGCATCAAATCTGCTCATATTCTGATGGATTTAAGTAGAGGGTATATTTTGTGATACTGACCCACTGAATGCATTATATGAGTAATTATTAAATACATAAACATTGGATATTTTGTCAGCAGAAAGAGACAACAATCCATTACACAGTTTAGAAACACAAATATTAGACAAAAACAATGATTAAAAATGACAAATCACAATCAAGTATTATATAGGTACGGGAAATTAATTAATTAATGAATGGAGAGTGTTTTCAATTTCATATTTCAAATTTATATTGCAATTTAAACATTTTTTATTTGCATGATTGTGTTACATACAATATTGACAAATATATATAAATATAAATATATTATACATTAAATAATATATATATATATATATATATATATATATATCATTATATTAACATAACTAAGCAATACTTATATATATATAATAAATATTACACTATTATAAATATTAAATAATTATATATCTATATAGTATATGCATATATATATATATATACACAGGTCCTTCTCAAAAAATTAGCATATTGTGATAAAGTTCATTATTTTCCATAATGTAATGATAAAAATTAAACTTTCATATATTTTAGATTCATTGCACACCAGCTGAAATATTTCAGGTCTTTTATTGTTTTAATACTGATGATTTTGGCATACAGCTCATGAAAACCCAAAATTCCTATCTCAAAAAATTAGCATATCATGAAAAGGTTCTCTAAACGAGCTATTAACCTAATCATCTGAATCAACTAATTAACTCTAAACACCTGCAAAAGATTCCTGAGGCTTTTAAAAACTCCCAGCCTGTTTCATTACTCAAAACCGCAATCATGGGTAAGACTGCCGACCTGACTGCTGTCCAGAAGGCCATCATTGACACCCTCAAGCAAGAGGGTAAGACACAGAAAGAAATTTCTGAACAAATAGGCTGTTCCCAGAGTGCTGTATCAAGGCACCTCAGTGGGAAGTCTGTGGGAAGGAAAAAGCGTGGCAAAAAACGCTGCACAACGAGAAGAGGTGACCGGACCCTGAGGAAGATTGTGGAGAAGGACCGATTCCAGACCTTGGGGACCTGCGGAAGCAGTGGACTGAGTCTGGAGTAGAAACATCCAGAGCCACCGTGCACAGGCGTGTGCAGGAAATGGGCTACAGGTGCCGCATTCCCCAGGTCAAGCCACTTTTGAACCAGAAACAGCGGCAGAAGCGCCTGACCTGGGCTACAGAGAAGCAGCACTGGACTGTTGCTCAGTTTTGCATGTCATTCGGAAATCAAGGTGCCAGAGTCTGGAGGAAGACTGGGGAGAAGGAAATGCCAAAATGCCTGAAGTCCAGTGTCAAGTACCCACAGTCAGTGATGGTCTGGGGTGCCATGTCAGCTGTTGGTGTTGGTCCACTGTGTTTTATCAAGGGCAGGGTCAATGCAGCTAGCTATCAGGAGATTTTGGAGCACTTCATGCTTCCATCTGCTGAAAAGCTTTATGGAGATGAAGATTTCATTTTTCAGCACGACCTGGCACCTGCTCACAGTGCCAAAACCACTGGTAAATGGTTTACTGACCATGGTATTACTGTGCTCAATTGGCCTGCCAACTCTCCTGACCTGAACCCCATAGAGAATCTGTGGGATATTGTGAAGAGAAAGTTGAGAGACGCAAGACCCAACACTCTGGATGAGCTTAAGGCCGCTATCGAAGCATCCTGGGCCTCCATAACACCTCAGCAGTGCCACAGGCTGATTGCCTCCATGCCACGCCGCAATTTCTTTCTGTGTCTTACCCTCTTGCTTGAGGGTGTCAATGATGGCCTTCTGGACAGCAGTCAGGTCGGCAGTCTTACCCATGATTGCGGTTTTGAGTAATGAAACAGGCTGGGAGTTTTTAAAAGCCTCAGGAATCTTTTGCAGGTGTTTAGAGTTAATTAGTTGATTCAGATGATTTGAGAACCTTTTCATGATATGCTAATTTTTTTAGATAGGAATTTTGGGTTTTCATGAGCTGTATGCCAAAATCATCAGTATTAAAACAATAAAAGACCTGAAATATTTCAGTTGGTGTGCAATGAATCTAAAATATATGAAAGTTTAATTTTTATCATTACATAATGGAAAATAATGAACTTTATCACAATTTTTAGAAGGACCTGTATATGCATATATATATATATATATATATATATATATATATATATATATATATATATATATATATATATATATATATATATATATATATATATGTAAATAATATTCATATGTATAAAATCAGATCTGTGGAGTGGTACTATGGTACAGTGATGGTATGGTTCATCTATACCATGGTACTGATTTATTATCTTAATCAGATGTTTACACTGTATACAAACTGTCCAAAAACATGGTAATACCACAATTCCTCTGGTATATTGTTTTGACAATGTATTAAAGCAACTCTGAACATGTAAAAGCTTCACAACAGAAGGTGAAAACCCTAAACAAATCAACACTTGTCTCAATATAATCAATACTGTAATCAATCAAAGACCGAGAGTGTGTGTTCAGTGACAGTGACTGATCTCATCATGTGTCCTGCTGCTGCACCTTATTAAAACTCATCATTAATTAAACCCTGTGATCCTGAGTACACACCAGGTGCAGAGACACTCTCACGCTGGCCTGTGATTGGACACGGCGGGTCACATGACGTCTGAGTGCACTCGCACTAACCTGTCTCAAATGATATTAACATTCATTTGATACTCGAGGAGGAGACGATAAACACTGAGGCCGAGTCAGTGAAGGAATGAAGGAATAAATAAACGACATTCATACACCGTAAACGGATGCATTATTTCTAGAGAGATTTCCCTAACACTCTTCACGTGTCGCCCAAAAATGTTCGAATTTTTTTTTTTATTTCAATTAAATGAATGTACTATATTTTAGTTCAAAATATAGTTTTTTATTTAATATTTTGTATTTTCAGGGGATTTTATTGTACTAAATTATATTTACGTTGTATTCATAATCCATTTATTCACGTTTTGAGCAAATTAAATTTCCAACTTAAACTGTGGTTTGAAACTCTCTTCAAATACGACACATGGCAAATTATTACTGAAGTGAAAAAAGTTTAAAAAAGTGAACTTAAAGTTACAGAATTTAAGTTTATTGTTAGGAAAAATACTATTTAAAAATTTCATATGAAATGTATATTTTCAAAAACATGTTTAACTCAGTAAATGAGTTTTCAGTGAGATTGTGTTCGGCTGCAGTACCAAACGCTTCCACTAGAGGAACTTCGTATCACATTCATTTACAATGTGTCATTTTTGACTATAGTTTTCAGGACCATTTAACCTGTTTTTTGTGTTTATATTGTCATGTATTTAGTTTTGTGTTTTGTCTTTGGGTTCATGTTTAGTGGTCATGTGTTAGTCTTGTGGGTTTGTTATGTTTCTTGGTTAATTGTTCCCTGCGTGTTAATAGTCTTCCCAGGTGTTTCCCATTGACCACACCCTCTCGTTATCATGTTAGCTTATTTAAGCCTGTGTGTCTTGTGTAGTCTTTGTGAGTGCTTAATGTTTGTTAGCTGGTTGTTCTGTCCTGACTTTGTCTCTTGTACCCGAGTTTACGTTTCTGTAGTTTGAGTTTGTATGTTTAATAAATGCTGCAAATGGATCCTATTCTCTTGTTCACTTCAACCGGCCGTGACAGAAGCACTCACCACACAAAGGATCCAGCAGTTTTTTGCTCCCGCCAGGAGAATCGTCCGATGGATGAGTATGTGCGGGAGTTTTGTGAATTTTGCCAGGAGGTGGATATTGAGGACGCTGCTTTGAAAGACATGTTTGGTCGGGGAATCGACAAGTTCCTTTATTCACTTATGCCGTTTGATACCCCGCAATACACACTGGCACAGTATGTTGGCTTTGCCCTTTTCATAACCAACTCACCATTCAATGTGGGTTCGGTTCAAGGGGAGCCCCACAAGCTTACTTTATTCCCGAAAGCTGTGATCGCGGCGGAGGAAGCTGTTCCCGAGATTGTGGCGGAGGAAGCTGTCTCCGAGATCGCGGCGGAGAGAGCTGTGCCTGAGATCGCGGCGGAGAGAGCTGTGCCTGAGATCGTGGCGGAGGAGGCCGTTCCTGAGATCGCGGCGGAGGAAGCCGTCCCTGAGATCGCGGCGGAGGAGGCCGTCCCTGAGATCGTGGCGGAGGAGGCCGTCCCTGAGATCGTGGCGGAGGAGGCCGTTCCTGAGATCGCGGCGGAG
>JAPDVR010000019.1:1078615-1096115 GCA_026230005.1 Gila orcuttii | reverse complement strand
CGTGACCCTGCTAAATGAACATATCACGATCATGTGACCCTGCTGATCACGTGACCCTGCTGAATGAACATCTCACGATCATGTGACCCTGCAGAATGAACATCTCACGATCATGTGACCCTGCAGAATGAACATCTCACGATCATGTGACCCTGCAGAATGAACATCTCACGATCACGTGACCCTGCTGAATGAACATCTCACGATCATGTGGCCCTGCTAAATGAATATCTCACGATCATGTGACCCTGCTGATCACGTGACCCTAATGAATGAACATCTCACGATCATGTGACCCTGCTGATCATGTGACCCTCCAGAATGAACATCTCACGATCATGTGACCCTGCTAAATGAACATCTCACAATCATGTGACCCTGCTGATCATGTGATCCTGCTAAATGAACATCTCATGATCATGTGACCTTGCTAAATGAACATCTCACGATCATGTGACCCTGCTGATCACGTGACCCTGCTGAATGAACATCTCACGATCATGTGACCCTGCAGAATGAACATCTCACGATCAAGTGACCCTGCAGAATGAACATCTCACGATCATGTGACCCTGCTGAATGAACATCTCACGATCATGTGACCCTGCTAAATGAACATCTCACGATCATGTGACCCTGCTGATCACGTGACCCTAATGAATGAACATCTCACGATCATGTGACCCTGCTGATCATGTGACCCTCCAGAATGAACATCTCACGATCATGTGACCCTGCTAAATGAACATCTCACAATCATGTGACCCTGCTGATCATGTGATCCTGCTAAATGAACATCTCACGATCATGTGACCTTGCTAAATGAACATCTCACGATCATGTGACCCTGCCGATCACGTGACCCTGCTGAATGAACATCTCACGATCATGTGACCCTGCTAAATGAACATCTCACGATCATGTGACCCTGCTGATCACGTGACCCTAATGAATGAACATCTCACGATCATGTGACCCTGCTGATCATGTGACCCCCCAGAATGAACATCTCACGATCATGTGACCCTGCTAAATGAACATCTCACAATCATGTGACCCTGCTGATCATGTGATCCTGCTAAATGAACATCTCACGATCATGTGACCTTGCTAAATGAACATCTCACGATCATGTGACCCTGCTGATCACGTGACCCTGCTGAATGAACATCTCACGATCATGTGACCCTGCAGAATGAACATCTCACGATCATGTGACCCTGCAGAATGAACATCTCACGATCATGTGACCCTGCTGATCACGTGACCCTAATGAATGAACATCTCACGATCAAGTGACCCTGCAGAATGAACATCTCACGATCATGTGACCCTGCTGATCATGTGACCCTGCTGATCATGTGACTCTGCTGAATGAACAGCTCACGATCGTGACCCTGCTGATCACGTGACCCTGCAGAATTAACATCTCACGATCATGTGACCCTGCTGATCATGTGACCCTGCTGAATGAACATCTCACGATCATGTGACCCTGCTGATCACGTGACCCTGCTAAATGAACATCTCACGATCATGTGACCCTGCTAAATGAACATCTCACGATCATGTGACCCTGCTGATCACGTGACCCTGCTAAATGAACATATCACGATCATGTGACCCTGCTAAATGAACATCTCACGATCATGTGACCCTGCTGATCATGTGACCCTCCAGAATGAACATCTCACGATCATGTGACCCTGCTGATTTACATGTAATGTTAAACCCGCCGCTGAATGATGAAATCTGACGTCGTCATGTGACGCACCAATCCACTGAATGAGAGTTAGTTGACCATCAAAATAAAGTCTAACTAAAATAAATGCTGTTTTATAAGAGAAGTCAAATTCATTTCACTGTTTTAAAACTGAATGCTTTTAATTCAATGATTCAGAATCAGATTCAATACATTATAATTTATTTATTTTAAATTGGTATAATTTTAAAATGATAGAAGATTAAATTTACTTTAAAGAAAATGTACTGAACTAAACATGTTATATGGTTAACACTTTAAATTAAGGTTCATTAGTTAACTACATTAGTTAGCAAGAACTAATAACTGCAGCATTTATTAATCTTAGTTAATGTTAATTTCAACATTTACTAATACATTATTAAAATCTTGTTAACATTAGTTAATGCACTGTGAACTAACATGAACAAACAAAAAACAGCTGTATTTTTATTAAAACTAATGTTAACAAAGATTAATAAATATATTGCTCATTGTTAGTTCATTTTAGTTAATACATTAAATAATGTTAACTAATGAACCTTATTATAAATTGTTACCGATATATGTAATATAAAACTATAAAATTAAAGCAAGTTGTGTTCCAAATCTGAAGTATATATCACAGAATCTGCGCTGCTAAAAGGAATTAAAATTAAAGCTGTGTCCTTGTTAATGCAATATCTAATTTCACTTTCACAGGATAAATTTTGATGGTTCATGTTTTATGAATGAAACCTTATTATGATTATTACAAAAATACGTGATGGGGAAAAAAAGAGTCACTGACAGCTGATTGTCTGTGTGATTTCTGGTTCATAATCTGGTTTATTCCTGATAATTTTTTTTGGATGGTAATTTATGGTTGTAACCAAATTGGCTGGTAAGTAAAGAAATGAATGTCAAACCCTGGTGAATATATAAACTAAGCGTGTTAAAGCCTCTACAGATCAACACACACTTCTCTTGCTCGGGCTCAAATCACTCCACGGCTCAATTATGGAGAGATTAGCGCTTTAACGAGTGTCTGAGTGCAGTTCATTACCGACAATCAATGAAGTTCAACAAGCAACAATTAATGAGAGGCTACAGCGACACAGACTCTCAAGATCAACAAGGATAAAATTATGAAGCTTCACTGTAAACGCTTGCTAAATGAAACGATAAAATCACAGAGTGAATCTCATATATATATATATATATATATATATATATACTGTATTATATATATATATATATATATATATATACACACACATACATACACAGTATATAAACCGATGAAAAGTATTAAAAAGAGCTTGTGACTAAAGCTTGGAACTCCATTGGCTCATCAAACTGTCACTCAGACCTCATAGCTCCGCCCACCTCTATCATGCTGCACACGATTGGAGAGTCTTTGCTTGTTTGGGTAAATAAAGAACTGCTTATTTGAATAAGTACAGCATTTCTTTACTCAACACACTATATATATATATATATATATATAAAAATGCATATGTTTTATGTATTTGAGAATAGCTTGTGTGAAGCACTTGATCTTTAATAACATGACATTTTGGCCAAACAACAGTAAAAACTGCACAGATATAGCTAGATTAAACTTTATAAGCTGTAAATTGATGAAAACGTAATGCGATTACTTACTGCTATTCTGATGACGACATTCGCAGGTCAAAAACCTTCATAACTCCATCTGTGCGTGATTTTGGTAATATGACACGTGAATATCTGACCGTACATAAAGCCACAATATCGACAACACAGTGTTTAATTATTCTAAAAAATACAGGTTTTTTTTTTCATTTCCTAAAAAAAGTAGTTTTTGGAGATAAAAGGTTTATATCCGACAGTGACGATATATGAAAAAACATCATAATGGTCCTAAAATGACTACTTATATATATATATAATATATACACATATTTTAAAAGGCTCTGTATATATATATAATACAAAACACACACACACACAAAATTGTTTTTTTTTTACAATTTGCATTACAGTAATGAGAATTTGATGTTTTTGCATTGCAGATATTCAGAGTTTGGGGGTCAAATGTAAAATGTTTAATTTTCATCAGATGTTAATGGTGTTTAAACTAGGCTTCATGTTCCTGATACACAGTATTAGTGGGCGAGTGAGACTCGGACAGGTTTTCTGGGTGGGCTTTGTCATCGAGTTCTGACCGATTCTCCATGGCCGTCCCTCTCGCTGTGAGCCTTTATGAAGCTGACACACTCGAGCTGAGAACATGCTGTCGCTCTGATACCGTGAAATCAGGAACAAAAGACTCCCGGGAAGAGGGACGAGCGTCCCAGGAAGACACACTGAGTCTCTCTCTCTTTCTATGTCTCTCTCTCTCTCTGTATGTCTCTCTCCCTCTTTCTCTCTCTGTGTCTGTCTGTCTATCTCTCTCTCTCTATGTCTCTCTGCCTCTCTCTATGTGTCTGTCTGTCTCACTCTCTCTCTCTCTCTCTCTTTCTCTTTCTATCTCTCTCTCTCAATCTCTGTGTCTGTCTGTCTGTCTGTCTCTCTCTCTCTCTTTATGTCTCTCTCTCTCTCTCTCTCTTTCTATGTCTCTCTCTCTATGTCTCTCTCTCTCTATGTCTCTCTCTATGTCTCTCTCTCTATATATATCTCTCTCTATGTCTCTCTCTCTCTCTGCACACACACAGATGCTGGTGTTTCTGCGTATTGGTTTCATCGGGCTCTAAAACAAAAGCCCGGCTCTTCCTCCGAGGATCAGATAAATCACAGGAGGAATTAAAGACGAGAGGTCATGAATCCTCAATGTGCCACTTAATGGCTCTCTTAAATATGATGGGCGAGCAGCAGGAGCTTGTGAACGAGGGCCGGCGTGTGTTTAATGTCAGTCAGAGAGAAGAGCCTAAATGCCAGCGCTGACACCAGATCCAGAACACGGACACACACACCGCATCCCAGAGGATCACGCTTCTTATGGGATTAATGATGAGAGGAATGTAAAACAACAGCCCTGATGCAACTACACCACATGACAGTTTAAAACATCGCTGAAATAAGCTAAAAATAATGTAGAGTGCAAATAATGTAATGTGATTATATGAGCCATTCAAATTTTTTAAATAAAATAAAATAGAATTAAAAATAAAATAAGATTAAAAAAACGAAAAAATCATATAAAAATAAAATCAATATAATGAAAAAGTTATATAAAAATTAAAATGTAATAAAAAAAGAATAAATAAAAAACGTAATAAATAAAAATTTAAATAAACTAATCTAAAAATAAAATATAATAAACAACCAAAAACAAATAGAATAAATAAAAAACTAAACTAAATGTTGCTGAAAAATGCATATAACAAAAAAGGGGGGAAGTAAGAGATTTATGAGCCATTTAAACGTTGTACTGTATATTGGAGACTCAATCCCGACAGAACACACTCCTGACAGAACACACCCCTGACATAACACACCCCTGACATAACACACTCCTGACAGAACACACTCCTGACAGAACACACTCCTGACAGAACACACTCCCGACAGAACACACTCCTGACAGAACACACTCCCGACAGAACACACTCCTGACAGAACACACTCCTGACATAACACACTCCCGACAGAACACACTCCTGACATAACACACTCCTGACAGAACACACTCCCGACAGAACACACTCCTGACAGAACACACCCCTGACATAACACACTCCTGACAGAACACACTCCCGACAGAACACACTCCTGACAGAACACACTCCTGACATAACACACTCCCGACAGAACACACTCCTGACATAACACACTCCTGACAGAACACACTCCCGACAGAACACACTCCTGACAGAACACACCCCTGACATAACACACTCCTGACAGAACACACTCCCGACAGAACACACTCCTGACAGAACACACTCCTGACATAACACACTCCTGACAGAACACACTCCTGACATAACACACTCCCGACAGAACACACTCCCGACAGAACACACTCCTGACAGAACACACCCCTGACATAACACACTCCTGACAGAACACACTCCCGACAGAACACACTCCTGACAGAACACACCCCTGACATAACACACTCCTGACAGAACACACTCCCGACAGAACACACTCCTGACAGAACACACTCCTGACATAACACACTCCTGACAGAACACACTCCTGACATAACACACTCCCGACAGAACACACCCCTGACATAACACACTCCTGACAGAACACACTCCCGACAGAACACACTCCCGACAGAACACACTCCTGACAGAACACTCCTGACATAACACACTCCCGACAGAACGCACTCCCGACAGAACGCACTCCCGACAGAACGCACTCCCGACAGAACGCACTCCCGACAGAACGCACTCCCGACAGAACGCACTCCCGACAGAACGCACTCCCGACAGAACTCACTCCCGACAGAACGCACTCCCGACAGACAGAACGCACTCCCGACAGACAGAACGCACTCCCGACAGAAAGAACGCACTCCCGACAGACAGAACGCACTCCCGACAGAACGCACTCCCGACAGAACGCACTCCCGACAGAACGCACTCCCGACAGACAGAACGCACTCCCGACAGAACGCACTCCCGACAGAACGCACTCCCGACAGAACGCACTCCCGACAGAACTCACTCCCGACAGAACGCACTCCCGACAGAACGCACTCCCGACAGAACGCACTCCCGACAGAACTCACTCCCGACAGAACTCACTCCCGACAGAACGCACTCCCGACAGAACGCACTCCCGACAGAACGCACTCCCGACAGAACGCACTCCCGACAGAACGCACTCCCGACAGAACGCACTCCCGACAGAACTCACTCCCGACAGAACGCACTCCCGACAGAACGCACTCCCGACAGAACGCACTCCCGACAGAACTCACTCCCGACAGAACGCACTCCCGACAGACAGAACGCACTCCCGACAGACAGAACGCACTCCCGACAGAAAGAACGCACTCCCGACAGACAGAACGCACTCCCGACAGAACGCACTCCCGACAGAACGCACTCCCGACAGAACGCACTCCCGACAGAACGCACTCCCGACAGAACGCACTCCCGACAGAACGCACTCCCGACAGAACGCACTCCTGACAGACAGAACACACTCCTGACAGACAGAACACACTCCTGACAGACAGAACACACACTCCTGACAGACAGAACACACTACTGACAGACAGAACACACTCGACAGAACACTCTTGACTCTCTGAATGGATTCCTGATGTCGTAAGAGCCGATTCTCCACATTCTCCAGGTCTCTGTGATGTCTGTGCCAGTCGAAGCCCTCGCGCCCGTCGCTGGCGTCACTCACACACACACACACACACACACATGCGTTCCAGCTGTGCCAACATCAGCTCGGGACGCCACACAGCGCTGTTGTTAATGAGTGTGAGGCTCTTCTTCATTCTCTCTGCTTTAATTAGGCTCTGATTAAAGGCGTGTGTGTTAAACGCTCTTTGTTACTCGCTGGATGGAGGGATGAGGGATGGAGAAAAGAGGAGTTTGTCCATCAGAGATCATGTGGGATTATCTGACCATGAGGCTTATTGTGCTGAAGAATGAACACATCATTACGCAACTCTTCCTGATGAACTACAGCACAAACACTGACACAAAACAACCAGAAACGCAGTAAACACACACTAATGCTGATCTATCTATCTATCTTTCTATCTATCTGTCTGTATTTCTATTCATCCTTCTTTCATTCTTTCTTTCATCCATCCATCTATCCATCTATCTGTCTGTCTGTCTATCTGTCTATCACTGCATCATAATACCACCACAGTATTGTTCTGTAATGGATCATTATATATTCTCTTCTGAAGTATATTATTTTAATCAATTTAAACTCAAGTCATTTGGTTAATTTTGTTTCAAAAGAGTAATTACAGCAGGCCATGAGTTTATACCGTTCCCTTCTGACACTTTTGGATCCACATCAGATGTGTGTAAACACGCAGATGTGTTTGCAGTGTGTGAATATACACGTGTGTGTGTGTGTGTTCATGGTTGGTTAGACAGCAGTCACCAGGGTCTCTCTATCGTCCCATGAAACGCAGGAACACTGACTAATGGATGGATGTGTCCCAAAATTAATTAGCCTGACTAATGTAGTGTGTACTTAATGCCACTGCTGCCTTTGATTTATGACGGGCCAAATGCACAAACGCTGTATGAAATGGAGCTTTATAGTGTAAGAATGAATTGACAGACACACACACAGGCGGCAGCATGGTCTCTATCCGCCACAGATTCTGCCATGTGTGCATGTACACAAACGCATATGGACAAACACACAAGCCAGCACACAAACACACACACACACACACTCAATCACTCACACACACAACCTCACACACACACACACTCACTCACTCAGTCACTCAAACACTCACTCACACACACACACACACACACTCACTCACTGTCACTCAAAAACTCACTCACACACTCACTCACACACACACACACTCACTCACACACACAACCTCACACACACACACACACACACACACACACACACTCAAACAGACTCACTCACTCAGTCACTCAAACACTCACTCACACACACACTCACACACACACAAACTCACACACACACACACACACACACACACACACACACACACACACAAACTCACACACACAAACACACACTCAAACACTCTCTCTCACTCAAACGCTCACACACACACTCACTCACACACACACTCACACACACACACTCACTCTCACACACTCACACACTCAAAAAAATGATCAAAAAGGTGTTATAATTAACACAGATAACCTGACATAACATAAAAAACGTAATATATAACAACATAAAACAAAAAACATATAAGAACATAAAACATAACATGATTTTCCAATTGTGATCACAGACGTCCCCGATCGAAACACACACAAAAACACACACACACACATTCACTCTCACTGACTGACACAATCACTCTCACACACACTTACACTCACAACCTCAAACACACACACACACACTCACTCACTCACACACACAAACAAACTCACTCTCTCTCACACACACACAAAATCACTTTCTCTCACACACACACACACAAAATCACTCTCTCTCACACACACAAACAACACACACACACACACACACACTTACACATGCACACTCAAACCGATCTGACACTGACACATGGCCATCCATTATAAAGCTCAATTATAAATGTTGAAAAATGAAAGTTTTATGAGCCTCTGTCTGCTCATTAATGAGTCGTTTACATCACTCGTTTACAGCGAGGGCCCCACCTTTAATTCCACCGGCCCTCAGAAACACACACACACACACACAGATTGATGTTTCCATGCGCCACAGACAGGGGGCGCTGTCCTCGTCAACACACTCCAATTAAAACCAGCACACGTTATGTGACGAGCTCAGTAGATCACGTCAGTAATTAACCCCGCCATCAATCCTGGGATCCCAACGCCCAACATTTCCCCACAAATTAAATTTACATTCTATTAAGTTTAATTAGGAGGGATTTTAAATATACTCGAGCCGAGCCGCTGTCACTACACACACTGATTCACTACCGGCTGAGCCCTGAGGTCCCGTCATATCCCAGCATGCACCTGTGCCACGGCAGGGTCGAACGGACACAGGTGGTCACCTCACATCTGTCACACTCACACACACACACACACACACGGCATCTTCTCTGGTTAGTTCAATAAGAGACACTAAAATATGCATCCTGAGACTTTTCAATTTAACCTTCAATTTAAAAGAAATATGCTGCAAAAAACAAACAAAACACTAATTTTCTTGTTAAAATATCTTTAAGTATAAATGTATAAATATATGTATTATCTTTAAGAATGTACTGTATTAGATGTATTTAATTATAAAATACTAAGTTAAACGAAACGATACTAAACGATCTTACACTTAAAATATATTTCAACTATATTTATTTGCACTTTTTAATAATTAAATACATTTTATACTTAATATATATACTTAAACTATCTTTGTGTATAACAGTATAAATATATAAATATATGTATTATCTTTAAGAATGTACTGTATAAAATATTAAGTTAAACTATCTTAAGTATAAACTAGTATAAATAGACATATATGTAAATATATTTCAAATATACATTTATACTTAAAATAGCTTTGTTTCAACTATATATTTATTTATTTACACTTTTTAAAAATTAAAAACATTTTATACTTACAAATATTTTAAGTATTAGATATCTTTATCAAAAGTAAAATAAATATATACTTAAACTATCTTTAAGTGTAAACTAGTATAAATATATAAAGATGAAAATAATTGCTGTATATAATGTGATCAAAAATACTTTTAGGTATATATTTATACTACTCCATACTTAAATATATTTTAAGTATAAAATATCTTTATAAAAAAGTATAAATAAAATCTAACTATAAGCTAGTATAAACAAATATTTAAAATATTTTTATGTACATATGGTGTCTATAACTATAAAATATATTTATAAAAACTATAATAGTGTAAAAAAAATAAGTATAAAATATCTGTAATCATATGTTCATAAGATACAGAATCATTAGCGAACGCTTCAGACGCACATCTGAATAAACTGTTGTGAATAACTGTGTGTGTGAATAAGTGTGTGTGTGAACGAGTGTAAATCAATCTCTAGTTAAACTGCAGGAAAAAATCAATACAGCGCCGCAATCTGAGCCGATCTCGGACCGAACACTAATTGTGTGGCTGACATTAATTGTCATTAAAGTGTTGAACTAGTTCCTCACTGCCAGACCAACACACACACACAGACACACACACACACACACACACACAAACAAACACACACACAAGGCTACCTTGTTTATGTGCACACTTTACTGCACATTCTCTCTCTCTCTCACACACACACAGTCTAAATCAGACATCTATAAGAGCAGCGGATCTATTTTAACGAGTGCTGGCCGGTGATGACATCATACCTGAGAGCGCCAGCCTTCAGGAACAGGTAAAACACCTCATATAAACCAGCTTTTACAAGTCCAGTGTGAGAGTGTGTGTGTGTGTGTGTGTGTGTCAGTGTGTGTGTGTGTGTGTGTGTGTGCGCGTGAGTAATGAATCATATAAAAAAAATATAAATAGATACGGGTTTCAAAACTAAAGACCCAACAAAAACAAAGTAAATTCTTATTTACATTAAGATCAAAGTGCATTGAAGGCATTAATCCAGCAGAGGATGCATTTATTAGCCATCGGCCTCAACTGACCCGGATAGATGGAGTAATGATGCTGAAGATTCAGCTTAGCATCACGCGAAAAAATTACAATTTAAAAATATTACAATAGAAAAGATATTTTAAATGTTATACTATATCACACAAAGAATATTCAAAAAAACTTCTGTTTCCATTCAAATTCAACTTCACAAACTCCTCTTCTGTCGCAGAAAGGGATTATGGGTAACATTAGCCGAACCCCGAACACACACACACACACACATAACCGGAGTATCTGAGAACCAGAATGACTCAAGCTACGTCTACATTAATCCGGAAACATTTGAAAACAGCTTTTTCGTTTAAAATCGGTCTCCGTCCACACTAGCGTTTTCACAAAACGCTGAATTCACCTTTACAGCGCATGCGTAAACACTCACAAAAGCTCAGAGGTGACAGACGGAAAAATAAATAAAGTTATCACGCAATTCTTCTGGCAGGACCATTTTATTCATCATAATATCTCATCGTTCACTGATCGTCCAGGTCGCTCTCACTCACTATTATATGTTTGGTGTAAAACACTAAAACTTTTCTCATGTTTCACTGCAGGACAGCAGATGCGAGTGTATTCTGTCGCCTGTGCAGGACTGTGTGTGTGAAGAGTGTGTGAAGAAACATATTTTTAGAAACAGTTGGTTTGACTTCCAACATGCTGCACATGCTAGCTCTGAATAGCTACATGATAATAGCGATTAGGTAAATGCTAAATCATGCCGAGAAAAAGCTAAGAACTCCAATAGTAACCATCTGTGACAACTACCAACCACCTAGTAACACCATAGCAAGCAACCGCCCAGAACACCCTAGCAACTGCCTAGCAACCACCCAAAATATCCTAGCAACAGCATAGCAACCACCCAGAATACCCTAGCAACCGCCTAGCAACACCGTAGCAACCAACCAAGTGTGAAAGTGAACAGCACATAACAGCTGTGTTTGCACACCTTAACACACCTGTGTAGCACAAAAAAAGTGTGTTTGAGCATCTTTCTTTAAAATAAATGTCACTGTCTGTGATATTTTGCAATAAAACACAATAACATTCAGGCATTTTACACTGCCGTTCAAAAGTTTTGGGGGTCGGTAACAGTGTTTTTAAAAGTGTTTTTGAAAGAAGTCTTATATGCTCACCAAGACTGCATTTACTTGATCAAGAATGGTATGCTGGGTGGTTGCCAGGGTGTTGCTATGTGGTTGCCAGGGTATGCTGAGTTGTTGCAAGGGTGTTGCTATGTGGTTACCAGGGTATGCTGGGTGGTTGCCAGGGTGTTGCTATGTGGTTGCCAGGGTACGCTGGGTGGTTGCCAGGGTGTTGCTATGTGGTTGCAAGGGTGTTGCTATGTGGTTACCAGGGTATGCTGGGTGGTTGACAGGGTGTTGCTATGTGGTCGCCAGGGTATGCTGAGTGGTTACCAGGGTGTTGCTATGTTATTGCCAGGGTATGCTGAGTGGTTACAAAGGAGTTGCTATGAGGTTGCCAGGGTATGGTGGATGGTTGCCAGGGTGTTGCTATGTGGTTGCCAGGGTATGCTGAGTGGTTACAAGGGTGTTGCTATGTGGTTACCAAGGTATGCTGAGTGGTTACAAGGGAGTTGTTATGAGGTTGCCAGGGTATGCTGAGTGGTTACAAGGGAGTTGCTATGAGGTTGCCAGGGTATGGTGGGTGGTTGCCAGGGTGTTGCTATGTGGTTGCCAGGGTATGCTGAGTGGTTACAAGGGTGTTGCTATGTGGTTACCAAGGTATGCTGAGTGGTTACAAGGGAGTTGCTGTGAGGTTGCCAGGGTATGCTGAGTGTTTACAAGGGAGTTGCTATGAGGTTGCCAGGGTATGCTGAGTGGTTACAAGGGAGTTGCTATGAGGTTGCCAGGGTATGCTGAGTGGTTACAAGGGAGTTGCTATGAGGTTGCCAGGGTATGCTGAGTGTTTACAAGGGAGTTGCTATGAGGTTGCCAGGGTATGCTGAGTGGTTACAAGGGAGTTGCTATGAGGTTGCCAGGGTATGGTGGGTGGTTGCCAGGGTGTTGCCAGGGTATGGTGGGTGGTTGCCAGGGTGTTGCTATGTGGTTGCCAGGGTATGGTGGGTGGTTGCAAGGGTGTTGCTTTTTAGCCTTTGTCGCCATTTGCTTATGGGTTGCTTAGTTGGGGATATTTAATTTAATATTCAACAATATTATTGATCTCCTGCATTGACACCATTATATGAGAACTGAATTGAGCTGGACGATGACATCACAGTTTTCTCCAGAGCGCTATATATATATATATATATATATATATATATATATAAATGAACTAAATTAATAACTTTTTTTTTTTTTTACAAAAATGAACCATCACTGAACTTACTTAAGCTGGACTGTGACGCTATTTTCTTCTAAAAACAAACTTTGTTGCATTATGTTCCAGTTATCTCTGTAAAGCTGCTTTGAAACAATCTGTATTGTAAAAAGCGCTATATAAATATAGGTGACTTGGCTCGTTGCTAGGTGGTTGCCAGGATATGAAAATAATAAGGAAAGCGTATTAGTGTGGACAAGGCCTTGAGCTGAATGTTTTAAACAAACCACACAAGATGAAACCCGTCCTGCATCATTAGATCGCGAACAGCAATTCAACGAGCACCTCCTTCCTGTCACACACAGGACCTGAGTGAGAACAATGAGCCTCGTCACACACACAGGACCTGAGTGAGAACAATGAGCCTCGTCACACACACAGGACCTGAGTGAGAACAATGAGCGTGTCACACACAGCGCTGGTTTACGGCCCGCAGATATACGGCTCATTAGGGCCCTCAGGAGCCCAGCTGTGTTTGCGGATCGGCCCTCGTGAGCTTTGTTATGTGAGGAGGCTTTTCACACACACTCACACTCATTGTGTGCTAATGACGCCTTTTAAAACACCCTTCAGCGGGAGAAACGCAACACACACTCTTTACACACACTGAAGGGTCTCCTCCATTCATTTTCAGCAGGTTTGTACTGAGTGCTGTAGGAAGACAGTGATGTTAAAAGACTTATGCTTATTAATGATGCAGATTAATCAGAATAGAAGCGCAGTTTCTTGTTAAGAGTTTTTTACCATTATAAAGAAAACGATTAACCATTTCGCTCGTTGCGTTCATATTCTCCCTCATCTGCTCGCCTGTATATAAATCATCATCAATAAGCTGAGTGATGAATTTGGTCTTTTAATATCACAGTTTTAGTACATTAAGGTGTTTTTCACATTTATGTCCCGCTGTTTTTAGTGATTGAAATACAGCAGCACGTGTTTTCATCATAATATCAAATATCAGCACAATATCAAATATATACATATATATTGCTGTTCAAAAGTTTGGGATTGGTACAAATTTTAATGTTTTTAAAATAAGTCTCTTCTGCTTACCAAGGATGTATTTATTTAATTAAAAATAGGAGAAAAAACAGCAATATTGTGAAATTGTATTACAATTTAAAAGAACAGTTTTTTGTTGGAATATATAGTAAAGTGTAATTTGCTGTTCTTTTGAACTTCATATTCATCAAAACAATCCAGAAAAAAAATCTGTACAACTGTTTTCAACACTGATAATAATCATAAAAGTTTCTTGAGCATCAAATCATCATATTATAGTGATTTCTGAAGGATCATGTGACACTGAAGACTGGAGTAATGATGCTGAAAATTCAGCTTTGATCACAGGAATAAATTACACTTTACTATACAGGTCCTTCTAAAAAAATTAGCATATTGTGATAAAGTTCATTATTTTCCATAATGTAATGATAAAAATTAAACTTTCATATATTTTAGATTCATTGCACACCAACTGAAATATTTCAGGTCTTTTATTGTTTTAATACTGATGATTTTGGCATACAGCTCATGAAAACCCAAAATTCCTATCTCAAAAAATTAGCATATCATGAAAAGGTTCTCTAAACGAGCTATTAACCTAATCATCTGAATCAACTAATTAACTCTAAACACCTGCAAAAGATTCCTGAGGCTTTTAAAAACTCCCAGCCTGTTTCATTACTCAAAACCGCAATCATGGGTAAGACTGCCGACCTGACTGCTGTCCAGAAGGCCATCATTGACACCCTCAAGCAAGAGGGTAAGACACAGAAAGAAATTTCTGAACAAATAGGCTGTTCCCAGAGTGCTGTATCAAGGCACCTCAGTGGGAAGTCTGTGGGAAGGAAAAAGTGTGGCAAAAAACGCTGCACAACGAGAAGAGGTGACCGGACCCTGAGGAAGATTGTGGAGAAGGACCGATTCCAGACCTTGGGGACCTGCGGAAGCAGTGGACTGAGTCTGGAGTAGAAACATCCAGAGCCACCGTGCACAGGCGTGTGCAGGAAATGGGCTACAGGTGCCGCATTCCCCAGGTCAAGCCACTTTTGAACCAGAAACAGCGGCAGAAGCGCCTGACCTGGGCTACAGAGAAGCAGCACTGGACTGTTGCTCAGTGGTCCAAAGTACTTTTTTCGGATGAAAGCAAATTTTGCATGTCATTCGGAAATCAAGGTGCCAGAGTCTGGAGGAAGACTGGGGAGAAGGAAATGCCAAAATGCCTGAAGTCCAGTGTCAAGTACCCACAGTCAGTGATGGTCTGGGGTGCCATGTCAGCTGTTGGTGTTGGTCCACTGTGTTTTATCAAGGGCAGGGTCAATGCAGCTAGCTATCAGGAGATTTTGGAGCACTTCATGCTTCCATCTGCTGAAAAGCTTTATGGAGATGAAGATTTCATTTTTCAGCACGACCTGGCACCTGCTCACAGTGCCAAAACCACTGGTAAATGGTTTACTGACCATGGTATTACTGTGCTCAATTGGCCTGCCAACTCTCCTGACCTGAACCCCATAGAGAATCTGTGGGATATTGTGAAGAGAAAGTTGAGAGACTCAAGACCCAACACTCTGGATGAGCTTAAGGCCGCTATCGAAGCATCCTGGGCCTCCATAACACCTCAGCAGTGCCACAGGCTGATTGCCTCCATGCCACGCCGCATTGAAGCAGTCATTTCTGCAAAAGGATTCCCGACAAAGTATTGAGTGCATAACTGAACATAATTATTTGAAGGTTGACTTTTTTTTTTTGTATTAAAAACACTTCTTTTATTGGTCGGATGAAATATGCTAATTTTTTTAGATAGGAATTTTGGGTTTTCGTGAGCTGTATGCCAAAATCATCAGTATTAAAACAATAAAAGACCTGAAATATTTCAGTTGGTGTGCAATGAATCTAAAATATATGAAAGTTTAATTTTTATCATTACATTATGGAAAATAATTAACTTTATCAGAATATGCTAATTTTTTGAGAAGGACCTGTATATTCACATAGAAAACAGCTGTTTTACACTGGAATAATATTTCAGAATTTTTACTGTATTTTTGATCAAATAAATGCAGCTTTGGTGAGCAGAGGAGACCATTTGTGTGTGTGTGTGTGTGTGTGTGTGTGTGTGTGTGTGTGTGTGTGTGTGTGTGTGTGTGTGTTTACAGTTTTAAATTGTAAGAATTTCAAAAGGTTGGATTTTTTGCAAAAGAATGCATTATAATAAAACACAAGAGCTCCAATCACATTTAAATGCAGAGAAAGCTTTCCAGTTTGCATTCAAATTCAGCTGGTCATTTCATTTTCATTCATACAGTGTTATAAATGTTTAGATGTCAAGTCTAGTCACCTTCATTTATAAAACGCTTTTTACATCACAGCTTGTTTCAAAGCATTACCGGCATGTTCAGTTATTTCATGTCAGAATATCATAACTTCTGTCAGTCTGAGCAAATGAGAAGTAAAGATGATGTTAAAAACACTTTCTGTTGATGTTTAACCTGGAAATAGACAGTCAATTCGAGCACAATGCATTGTGGGACACATTATAATTTGTTTTAGTTAACTCAAGTGGTGTGTTCATTTGCACATTTTAGCAAATGCAGTAGGTCAAAGAAGTATTATATGTTATATTATATATATACAATATTATATATTGAATGATAGTATGCACCAGCACTGTCACATGACTAATACAGGAAGTAACTCGCTTTTGAAGCAAAATGTTGTGCAGTGTTTCACTTTTTAACAAATATAGTACTTTAAAACGTATGATAGAATGCCAATTTGAGCAGGGCTGGATTGTGTGTGTGTGTGTGTGTGTGTTTGACTGACCTCAATGACCTGCTTGGAGTCCAACCTGAAGTTAAAGTCCCCGAAGATGAAATACGGCAGTCGCTCGAACCGCTGATCCGTGATCCTGCAGAGAATCACACACACACACACACACACACACACACACACACACACACACACACGTCAGACATGATCTGTGCAGCAGCCCCACCTAGTGGGCGAGTGTGTGTGAGTGACAGATGATTGACAGCTGATCGGCAGTGATGTCACACTCTCACTAAACGTGTGTGTGTGTGTTCAGTTCACTCTCAGTACGATTCATG
>JAPDVR010000019.1:1023151-1071015 GCA_026230005.1 Gila orcuttii | reverse complement strand
TAATGGTTAAAGAATTATAGTGTTTTTAAAGGTTTCCTAAATGTTTTATTGTTTTGTTTTTGTCATCCGAACCCCTTTGAGCTTAAATATGAACTTGAAATTTTAAAGTTAATATTTGAATAATTTAACAACACATTCACATGAACACGGTTTTCTAATCAGTTAATAGAAACATGACATGCATGTGAGCGAATAAAACATTTAAAATGTTTATTTTTGACTGATTTTATTTTAAATCATTCAAAATAAAACAATTAAATGTTAGTAAAATTGTATTTTTATTTAAAAAACAAAAAATAATCATTTGTGTTTTATATTTATTGTTTTTATTTTTAATAATTTTAATATATTTTTAGTAAGTGGTACTTACTTTTTTTATTTATTTTTTTATTAGTAAGTGCTTTATTTTAAATTAATTTAAATGTAATTAAACACAATTTTAGTGTTTTACATTAATTGGATTTATTTTTCAATTATTTTATTTTAAAAATCATATTTTAGTAAGTGCTCAATTTTTTATGTTTTTATTTAATTTTAATTTTTTTAAAAAAATCATGTTTTTAATAAGCAATTTATTTTGATTGTTAAATTATTAATTTTGGTCTTGCACATGCCTGAAAGGTTTTCTGGATGTGCGTCCAGTTCTGTCATCATTTCCTCTCCCTCATGATATAATAATGAATATAGAGTTTTAATGGCTCAGTGATAGTTCTCTTTCATAGGTTCACTCAACGCTGCGGAAAGCACAGTGGGATATCCTCTGGATGTGCCGATTGCCTGAAGCTCTATAGAATCACGCCAATTCATTGGCTGATGGCGCTCGCGCAAAGCTGGCTTCGCCCGACGCTCTTACGTCGTAGCATGATGAACGCGCGCACGCCATCCTCTCCTCAGATTTCTCTGCCTTCACGAAGCGGTTACATCTTGCCCTTCGTTCGGTTTTTCTGAGCCCGAATTATTCTAAATTCAACAACAGCTTTCGTCTCGACACTTCAGCGACTGGTATGAGTGGAACTCTGTTCTCCTTACAGTGAAGTGTCATGGATTATCGACGCTGCTCTCCACCATGCGTTCGTTTTATTTCGAACGACGACCCTCACAGTAAGTGTTAAATGTATGGGTTTTTTGCATGCGCGTGAGGCTGTATTAGGATTGTCAAAATGTAAATTTTGTGACAATCCTCTTCTCAAAACCCTCCGCTCTAGACTCGCGGTTTTTGAGGAGTCATTCGTTCCCCCCGTCGCGCCCCCGAGACCGCTGAGGCCTCTCATGGATCCGCGGCCTGGGGCTCGGATGTTGAGCTCGAGGATATTGAGTACGAGCAGACGGGCCTCGCCCTTTCTCTCCCTCCCTCCCCCGAGCACGCACGTGGCGCAGTTGAATTCGCGCATGATTATTTATACCCCAGCCCGGGAGCCCCGAATCGGTTTCCTTCGGTCTGGATGACGTGATTTACACTGAGGCTTCCGACTCCGAGGATTTCAGGCCTGCTTTGACTGATGATGTTATCCCGCCTAGCAGCCAGGACGCGCGGCCTACTCCGGCCTACACTGAGCTTATTGACGTGCTGTCGCGCGCTACAGAGAAGCTCTCTATAGACTGGCCTGATGAGCCCCGCGAGTCTCAATCGTTCAAACTCGACAAGAGGTTCCTTCGTGGCCCTAATTCTAGGCCAGAGCGAAGAAAGCTGCCCTTTTTCAGCAATCTGCATCACGAGATCTCCAGATCCTGGAAGCAGCCTTTCTCCGCACGCCTAACTAATGCGGCAGCCGCTGACTTCACCAACCTCGTTGGTTTTGTGGAGCAGGGTTATTCCGCTATTCCAGCGGTCGAGGACACGCTGACTAACCACCTCGCCCCGTCGTCTGCACCGTCCTGGAAGTCGCGTCCCCTCCTTCCTTCCAAGGCTTGTAGGACTACTTCCTCCCTTATTGGGAAGTCTTACATGGCGTCTGATCAAGCAAGCATGGCCCTGCATAGCATGGCCATCCTTCAAGCCTAGCAAGCGGACGTCTTGAAGGACATGGATGAAGGAGAGGGACTGACGCCCAAAGCTGTCAAAGAGCTTCCCAAAGCCACAGATCTGGCCCTAAGAGCCACCAAACACACTGCTCGGGCTGTAGGTCGCTCTATGGCGGGCTCGGTTGCCGCAGAGCGCCACCTCAGGTTGAATCTCACGGAGATCCGAGACAAGGATAAGAGTTTTCTTCTGGACGCCTCTATCTCCCACTCAGGTCTTTTCGGGGAGGCGGTCAACACGGTGGTTGAGAAGTTCCGTGCCACTAAGTCTCAGTTGGCCGCGTTCAGGCAGTTTATGCCCAGGAGGGTTAGAGAGCCAAGAGACTCCAACCCTCCCCCTTCTCAAACCCGAGAACGCTCTGCTCATTGGGCTGAATTCCCTACTAGAAGGAGTGACCTGGCTCACCCCCCACCAACTACGGTCTGGGGAGCCCGAGGTCGTCCGTTTCCCCGCCAATTTTTTTTTTATAATTCTTTTATTTTAAAAATCATATTTTAGTAAGTGCTTAATTTTTAATGTTTTTATTTAATTTTAATTTAAAACAAATAATGTTTTTAATAAGCATTTTATTTTGATTGTTAAATTATTAATTTTGGTCTTGCACATGCCTGAAAGGTTTTCTGGATGTGCGTCTGGTTCTGTCATCATTTCCTCTCCCTCATGTTGTTGTGCATCACATGATATAATAATGAATATAGAGTTTTAATGGCTCAGTGATAGTTTATGCTCTCTCTCTGTAAATCTGGTTTCGGGGTCTAGGACTCACCAGTCACCCAGAGTCCATCGGGTTCTGATGAAGCCTTTTCTGGACCACTTGCACTGCAGGAAGAGAAAAACATCACATTTAACCCTCTGAGGTCGGCTATCGCGCCCTTGTTTTTTTTCTTATCAGTGCAAAAGAAACTCAAAATACTCTGTTGATTTTGATCTTACATATCATTAGATCCTGATAAGTGTCTGTTTTTATTGTGAGTATCCAGAAAAAAAATAAAGTGTTGTGCTTTTCGCCAAATAAAGAAAAACAAACATGATGCGCGTACTGGCTTCTCTCTGTCAGTGAAGTCCATTCTGAAACGCGTCCGAAAATTAACTGTAATTCCGCGAATACTTATCATACAGGCACGAGTGTTTTTCCATAATGAAGCTTGAACTCTCTTCTTTTAAATGAATTAATTTATATAAAAAACAAATATTCTCAGTTTATGTAATCTGTATGAAAAGAGAGAGATGTCAGTATTTTTCTTTCCAGCTCATTATACCTCATTACGCGTTAATGTGCCACGCCCACGGAGAGCGCGCCGGTATTCAAACGCAAATGATCTTGCGCTTTGTTTACTACAGTTATACAGCGCGTGTCAGTGCCGTTCATTCACTCTCGCACCTACATTAGTAAACGTTGTGTTTACATGAACACATCCAAACTATATTGCTATAGCCTACTAAGATGAGTAAAAATAGACTGAAATATGTTGAAATAAAATGTCTGTATAAGCAACAAGCTGCAAATTCACATGTATATACTAATATATCATACACAATATGTTACAGACTAAATATGAATGTTTAGACAAGATTTTGTGATTAGTTTTGGATAGATTATAAAGTTTTGACTGTAAAAAAAGACTACTGTCACATTAAATAGTTAAGCTTTTGTTCACCAATTTCTGCTCATAGTTAAATATACTATAGTATGATGTTTTGTCAAAAATAAAGTTGGTATATTGAATTATCAACTAAGATGTTATTATAGTGCTTGTTCCAATATTCAAACTAATGAATCCTTACCTTTTTTAATACGTATGATAAAATGTATACTTTTTACAAAGAAATACACTTGAAATATTGTTAAAATTGTAATTGTTGTTGTAATTGTAACCTATTTGTAATTGGTTACAATTTCTAATTGTAAAATATGTATATAGATAATTTCTTTTGTCCTTGCATTCTTTGGGATCCTGTGACACACCTGTGTGAAAGGGCTAATTAATATGCAGCTCATTATGCGGCTCATTATCCGGCCTTTGTCTTCTCAGGTGTGAACACGCCTCCACGCATATTGCCTTTCCAAACAAAAGGTGTCTTATAAAATTTAAATCAATGTATTGTTTTGTGTAAATGATTAGGCAGGATGATTTTCAGATCATTTTGAAGCAAAAATTATAGGCAACAACACTCATTAGTCAAAAGTCTTGTGGACACATATTTAGTATGTGTTTTGTGGCCTTATTTCAGACACTTTAAGTTTTAGTTTTTTCAATAATCATGCATAAGCAATATTCTCTCAAAAATACAAACATGTACATACATGTTGCTCACATATTACGGTAGCCCTGTTTGTGCTATATAGAGTGAATTTACACCTTTGCCATTAACATGTTTATAAATAACTGAAAAAAGCACAAATGTCAGAGCATGTCAGAACACCTCAAGGACCCCAAAAAACCCATAGACCTCAGAGGGTTAAACACACACACACACACACACACACACTCAGTTCATTCAGTTTTTCACCTGCCGTTTATCAGACACGACAAATACATTCATAATCTCGCATCTCTTCTGAACCGGTTAAATGTCTTTCCCCAGTTTTGACCAGAATGTCTTACACCTGCTATTTACTATTGCATGTAGTTTTAAAGAAGTAAAGAGATAAAGAAAGTCAGTTCTGTTCAAACGACCCAATCAGGAGGCTGATCTCAGTCACATGACTCTGAACGTTATTAAATGAGAGACAGATTGAGTGTCCTCATTACCCATGCAAAGAAAAATAAATAAATAAGCTCTCTCTCTCTCTCTAATGGGGAGTTGACTACAGCGATGAATAAACTAATTACTGGCCGGGTCACATAATTACAAATTGACTAATTTTATTTAAAAAATCTGATGTAAATGAAAGGCCTGAGAGAGATTTGATTGCTCCTCACATCTTTCAGCCGGCATTAGGACAAGATTAACTGTATCAAATTCAATTGCATTTGCATACTTGAATTAATATAGTAGCTACAGCGAGGCCAAGAGTATGATGATGTCAATAACAGACATTTCCTCAAGAGAAAATCATTTCCATATCTCACAGCGGCGCAGATTACAGCACTCAGCACACACACACACACACACACACACACACGCAGCCTGATGAACTATTCCTTTAAATATGGACTCAACCCAATAAAATAAGATTAAATTAGATTAAAAAATAAAATAAATAATAAAATATTCCTTTAAATATGGACAGACAACAATAACCCAATAAAATAAGATTAAATTAGATTAAAAAATAAAATAAATAATAAAATATTCCTTTAAATATGGATAGAAAACATTAACCTTATAAAATATGACTAAATTAGATTAACAAATCTAATAAAATCAAATAATAAAATGAACTATTCCTTTAAATATGGACAAACAACAATAACCCAGTAAAATAGGATTAAATTAGATAAAATAAATAATAACATGAACTATTCCTTCAAATATGGACATAAAACAATATCCCAACAAAATAAGAAGATTAAATTGCATAAAATAAATAATACATTAATTACATTAAATATTACTTTAAATATGGACATAAAACAATAACCCCAAAAAATAAGATTAAATTACATAAAATAAATTAATTAATAATAAAATAAAATATTCCTTTAAATATGTACAGAAAAAAATAACCCAATAAAATAAGATTAAATTAGATAAAATAAATAAAATAAAAATAAATGCATAATGAGCTGTTCCTGTAAACAGGGAGGGGTCAGTGTAAAGGTCAGGCGTGTGTGTGCGTGTGTGTGTGACAGTGATGAACAGACGGGTCCCCGTGACCAGCGATCGGTTCTGATGCTCCGGGTCTATAATCTCATCTCTGGCGTCCAGTGGCCGATTCACCCTCCATCAAACATCACACACACGTCACGGGCCGGTCCAGAACGCTCGTATACACTGACCTTTCTGCCACTGCGCTTGAGAGATCTGCACCGGCTCATAAATAACACACACACACACAGGCTGAGTAATAACTAATAAACACGAGGGGTGATGGATGAAGAGCGGCACAGAAACCCCCCATCTGTCTCTGTTCTATCATCCGGCTCAGATTAAACAAGACATCATCCACTGAAGGACAACATGCCCCGTGCCTCACACCGCACACAAGCAATGCACTGTGGGTAAAAACACCTCAGACCCTCCACTACAGGCACAAATACACCAATCACAGCTCAGGAGTCTCAGGCTGAAGTCTGGGCTTTTGTGGTTCAAATTTGAAGAAAGAAAAAATATATAGTGCATAAAAAAGACTTTTAATTTGAAAGTTAAACTGGACTCAATGTCTAAGTGAACAAATTACAACCGAAATATATGTATATTTAATAACAAAATTAAGATATATTGGTATGTTGTAAGAAAATGAGATAAGAATCAAAATAGGATAAGATGATAAAATAAAAAGATAAAATAAAATAAAAGGATATATGATAAGATGCATGTGATGTGATTGATATGATAAGATGCAACTAGACAAAATAAAATGTAAAAAAGTAAGTTCAGGATAAAAATTGGATTATATTACAATGAAAATTAAATAAAGTATAAATAAAAAAAATGTGATTATGATATGATGATGCAACTAGACAAAACAAAATAAGTTCAGGATAAAAATTGGATAAATTAATAAAATAAAAAATATCAAATGAAATAAAAAAAGAATTATCATAGTATATAACAATGAAAATAAAAAAATATATAATAAATATAATATATAAAAAAATGAGATAGGTGATTATGATATGATATGACTAGACAAAATTAAATTAAATTGTAAAACAGTAAGTTCAGGATTAAAATGTGATTATTTAATACAATAAAAAATATCAAATGAAATAAAAATATAATTATATAATAATAAAATAATATATAATAAAAAAATAATAATAAAATGGACTGAAGCATGAAGATCTGATCCAGTGAATGTGTATATGTTGAAAATGTGTGTATATGTTGAAAATGTGTGTATATGTTGAAAATGTGTGTATATGTTGACCCTGTGCAGGATAAAAGAGTGTATCGAGTACTTTCTGTCAGGCTCTGTCATCAGAAAGCTGGTCTTACACTAATAACCAAACACAAGAGCTTTATGAGACAAGAAGCATCAGTATATCAAGAGTCCTGATTACACCGGGCCGACTGAAACCCGTCAGCTCCACTGTGGTTCTGTTGGGTTATTCAGCTTCTCAGTTAATATTGTCCCGTCGACTGGACCGGCACTTAAAGCCATAACTCACGGGACGGGGACCGAAACATCAGCTGTAGTTTAGCAAATGCTGATTAGTCACGGGTACACACACACACACACACACGCCGCAGGACTAATGGTAAAACATCTGGGCTGTCAATCAAACGAGCAAATGTAAGTGATGTCACTGATATGATTGACAGACTGACAGATTATTGATGAAGCAGATCATATTTACTGAAGCGCAGCAGAATCCTGAAAGTCCAGGTAAACACACACTATTAGAGACGGAAACATCGGGAACTCGCCGGGTTGATTACTTACGAGTTTTAGTCCGTTAATAGTTACAAACTACACAGGGAACATTGTAGTTAGCAAAATAATCTATTAGATAACATATTTTAGGTGAATTATTCAGACTATTCTGGTCACTTATGACCTAACTCGTTCGTCACAACTTAAATTAAACTTAAATTAAATAATTTAATTAATAATTAAATATATATATATATATATATATATATATATATATTGAGGGTTTCCCAAGACTGTGGTTTGTGAGTTGAAGCTAATAATTAATTAATTTAAAATGTAATAAATAACAAAAACAAATATTTTTTAAATCAAACTAAAACAAATTAAAATTAAACAAAATAAAAAACTTGAAAACTAAAAAAGATGAAATATTTTATTTGTCGACCTGAATGTCATGTGACCATAAGAAAACCATGAACATGCAAATGTGTTGTTAAATTATGGAAATATAAAATTTTAATATATCAGTTGAAAATATTTTTTATTTTATTCATATTTATTTTGTCAGGTTCGGCTGAGAAAAAACGTTTGTGAATCCCTGCATTACATAAACAAACATAAAAAAAACATTAATGACATCAAGGCCAAAATCTTCCAGTTTATCATTTTTTTCTTAAATTTCCAGAATCAATAATTAGGGAAGGTTACTGGATATGAAAATATGTGATCATGTAATCAATAAAAAAGATTTGAAATGCAAAATAATCTAATTACAACTACTTTGATTACGTCATCCAGATCGCATCGAGCCAGATTATATCATAAATCATAAATCTCAGGTGTGATCAAACGAGAGAAAATACATCCCTCAAACTCTAACCGCGAAACACACACACACACACACGTGCGCAGAAGCTGAAAGCGTGCGGGACATCGGTCCAAACATTCGGTCTCGTCCCGGTTAATAGGATTCTTTAGGGAATAGATGGATGGCGAATCCGGGCGGTTTCATCTACTAAAAGTCGACATAAATCACGGGATGAAGCCGAGGTTATCGCCAGCCGGAGAAACCTGCATTAAAGCATTAGTGAAATTAATTCATCTTTCATAAGAGGTTCGAGCCGTATCTGTGATCTACGATAACAACCAATTTCTCAGTCCTGAGCGCGAGTGTGTGAGAAAGCCCTTGATAGACTACACAAATCTGCTGCTCTAAACGGCTCCCGTTATGAGGAGTGATGCTCTCCTGAGGAACCGCAGATTCATGAGACACACATCAATCAACACGCAAACTTTTCTCCTTCTGTTTCCTTCTGCTGGTGTGTGGACGGGATTGTTTCCTCGTCTTGTGGAGATGAGGCTCGTCTCGGAGATAAAGCGGAGCGCGGTGTAAATCTGTATCAGCGCGTGAAGGAAACGCTGTTTCTGCATATATTTACTGTTTCTCTGAGTAACTGATGCAGAGAGAGAGAGATACACACGCTTTATTAATATATCAGCTCTGCTGTCACACACACACTCTCACACACTCACTCTCACACACACGCTCACACACACACACACGCACGCACACTCACACACACACAACCTCACTTACACACACGCTCACACACACGCGCACACACACACTCACACGTTCACACACTCATACACGCACACACACACTCACAAACTCACTTAAACACACGCGCACAAACACACTCACACGTTCACACACTCATACACGCACACACACTCACTCACACACATGCGCGCGCACACACGCGCACACACTCGTGATGCAGAAGCAGAACGGTCATGTGACAGGAGCAGAACGGTCATGTGACAGGAGCAGAACGGTCATGTGACAAAAGTAAAACGTCATCAGAGAATGTCTAATATGGGGAGAACTTTCGATCAGTAAACTTCCGGCTCCTGAACTGGTTGCAGTTCCACTCTGGCTCCATATGAGGGCGCTCACAGGACGAGTGCAGAATGAATGGAGGTCTATGGAGCTATACCCCTCAAAATCCACTTTTCTCAGGATATAATTTTTTATCTAGTAATTTGAATGTTATATTCGAAAGGAGATGCAAAGAAATTACTCATTGCTGGGTGTTAGATTTTTTAGAGTCACTTATTTGCTTTAAAAAGTCTTTTAACATGTCAATGACGTCATACACATCGTTCCACCAGAGATACTGCTTTACGGCAATCCTTCAGTCACTTTGGTGCTTTCCCGCTCTGCACTTTCTTTTCTCTCGAGGCATCGACAACACCGCTGACACAGGTAAATACACGTGCTAGAAGAGTTTTTGTTTTGTTGTTTTAAAAGACCACGCCGAAAATACACACACACATTCTGGTCGCGCTTCGGATGCCACGATGCCATCAAGCGGTATCTCTGGTCTTAATCAGTCCTTCACTGACCAATCAGCGTTCATTAGCAGAATGCTAGCGTGTTATGGGCAACAACAACTCAACCTGTAAGAAATCGAAAGGACATAAGTACTCGTTCATTCAACTTTCGACCTATAACCCATGTTGACCTTGCAAAATCTACAATCAAATCTGAGATTTCTCAATGGCAATCGGGTGAAAGAGACAAATTTAGCCGTCTAGGTCCATAGACTCCCATTCATTTTGCACTCAGGTCGATCGCCCCCCAGTGGAACTCTGGTGGAACTACAACCAAAATTCGGTACAATAGGACTTAATAGGGAGTGGCCAGGCTTTCCGTAGACGGGCTTTGACGTCATGTGACGCAGGAGCGAACGGTCATGTGACAAGAGTAAAACGGTCATGTGACGCAGGAGCAGAATGGTCATGTGACGCAGGAGCAAAACGGTCATGTGATGCAGAAGCAGAACGGTCACGTGACCCAAGAGCAGAACGGTCATGTGACAGGAGCAGAACGGTCATGTGACAGGAGCAAAACGGTCATGTGACAGGAGCAAAACAGTCATGTGACAAGAGTAAAACTGTCATGTGACGCAGGAGCAGAACGGTCATGTGACGCAGGAGCAGAATGGTCAAGTGACGCAGGAGCAAAACGGTCATGTGATGCAGAAGCAGAACGGTCATGTGACGCAGGAGCAGAACGGTCATGTGACAGGAGCAAAACGGTCATGTGACGCAGGAGTAAAACGGTCATGTGACGCAGGAGCAGAACGGTCATGTGACAGGAGCAGAACGGTCATGTGACAGGAGCAGAACGGTCATGTGACAGGAGCAAAATGGTCATGTGACGCAGGAGCAAAACGGTCATGTGACGCAGGAGCAAAACGGTCATGTGACGCAGGAGCAAAACGGTCGTGTGACAGGAGCAGAACTATCATGTGACGCAGGAGCAGAACGGTCATGTGACGAGCAAAATGGTCATGTGACGCAGGAGCAAAACGGTCATGTGACGCAGGAGCAAAACGGTCATGTGACGCAAGAGCAAAACAGTCGTGTGACAGGAGCAGAACTATCATGTGACGCAGGAGCAGAACGGTCATGTGACAGGAGCAGAGTGGTCATGTGACTCACCTCAGGGAAGTAGTCCTGAGGAAACTTCTCCTTCTCCAGCGAAGCTGAGCTCAGAGCGTCAGAGTGGATCGCCTTCCCAAACACCTTCTTGAACTTCTTGGCTGAAACGCAACACAAGTTGATCATCCTGTGAACACTCAGACACGCGCAGACACACTCCGAAAACACTCCGACACGCTCAGAGCACACTCAGAGCACACTCACACACACGCAGACACACTCACACACACGCAGACACACTCACACACACTCACACACACTCACACACACTCACACACACTCAGACATACTCCGACACGCATAGACACACTCCGACACACTCAGACACTCACACACACTCAAACACACGCAGACACAGGCAGACACACTCAGAAACACGCAGACAAACTCACACACACACACTCACAAACACTCAGACACAGGCCGACACAAGCAGAAACACTCAGACACACGCAGACACACTCAGAAACACTCAGACATACGCAGACACACTCACACACACTCACACTCACTCACACTCACACTCACACTCACGCAGACACAGGCAGACACAAGCAGAAACACTCAGACACACGCAGACACACTCAGAAACACTCAGACATACGCAGAGACAAGCAGAAACACTCAGACACACTCAGAAACACTCAGACACAAGCAGACACAAGCAGACACACGCAGACACACTCAGACACACTCAGACACACTCAGACACACGCAGACACACGCAGAGACAAGCAGAAACACTCAGACACACACGCAGACACAAGCAGAAACACTCAGACACACTCAGAAACACTCAGACACACACAGATACAAGCAAAACACACGCAGACATCCTCAGAAACACCCAGAAACACTCAGACACACACGCAGAAAAGCAGAAACACTCAGACACACGCAGACACACTCAGACACACTCAGACACACTCAGAAACACTCAGACACACTCAGACACACGCAGACACAAGCAGAAACACTCAGACACACTCAGACACACTCAGACACACTCAGACACACTCAGAAACACTCAGACACACTCAGACACACGCAGACACAAGCAGAAACACTCAGACACACTCAGACACACTCAGACACACGCAGACACACGCAGACACACTCAGACACACGCAGACACAAGCAGAAACACTCAGACACACGCAGAAAAACTCAGACACACGCAGACACACTCAGACACAAGCAGAAACACTCCGACACATGCAGACACACTCAGAGCACACTCAGACACACGCAGACACACAGAGACACACTCACACACACGCAGACACACTCACACACACGCAGACACACTCAGACACACGCAGACACACGCAGACACACGCAGACACACGCAGACACACTCACACACACTCACACTCACACACACACTCACACACACTCACACTCACACACACACTCACACACCCTCGACACACTCACACACACACACACACACTCAGAGCACACTCCGACACACTCAGAGCACACTCAGAGCATACTCCGACACACTCCGACACACTCACACACATTCACACACACTCACACACACTCACACACACTCACACACACTCAGAGCACACTCAGAGCACACTCCGACACACTCCGACACACGCAGAGCACACTCAGAGCACACTCAGAGCACACTCAGAGCACACTCAGAGCACACTCCGACACACGCAGACACACTCGCACACACTCCGACACACTCCGACACACTCAGAGCACACTCCGACACACTCCGACACACGCAGAAACACTCCGACACACGCAGAAACACTCCGACACACTCCGACACACGCAGAAACACTCCGACACACGCAGAAACACTCCGACACACTCACACACACAGAGACACACTCACACACGCAGACACACGCAGACACACACTCACACACTCAGACACACTCACACACACTCAGACACACGCAGACACACAGAGACACTCACACACGCAGACACACGCAGGCACACTCAGAGCACACTCAGAGCACACTCAGACATACGCAGACACACACAGACACACTCAGACACACGCAGACACACGCAGACACACCCAGACACACCCAGACACACCCAGACACACTCAGACACACTCACACACACACACTCAGACACACGCAGACACACTCAGACATACGCAGACACACACAGACACACTCAGACACACGCAGACACACTCAGACACACCCAGACACACCCAGACACACCCAGACACACTCAGACACACACACTCAGACACACGCAGACACACAGAGACAGACGCAGACACACCCAGACACACTCAGACACACGCAGACACACTCACACACACACACTCAGACACACTCAGACACACAGAGACACACGCAGACACACGCAGACACACAGAGACACACGCAGACACACGCAGACACACTCAGACACACCCAGACACACTCAGACACACGCAGACACACGGAGACACACTCAGACACACGCAGACACACTCAGACACACGCAGACACACAGAGACACACTCAGACACACGCAGACACACTCAAACACACGCAGACACACGGAGACACACTCAGACACACGCAGACACACGCAGACACACACTCAGACACACGCAGACACACTCACACACACTCACACACACGCAGACACACAGAGACACACAGAGACACTCACACACGCAGACACACGCAGACACACTCAGACACACTCAGAGAACACTCAGAGCAAACTCAGACACACGCAGACATACGCAGACACACTCAGACACACGCAGACAAACGCAGACACACTCAGACATACACAGACAAACTCAGACACACTCAGACACACGCAGACACTCTCAGACACACTCAGACACACTCAGACACACGCAGACATACACAGACAAACTCAGACACACTCAGACACACGCAGACACTCTCAGACACACTCAGACACACTCAGACACACGCAGACATACGCAGACACACTCAGACACAAGCAGACAAACGCAGAGACACTCAGACATACACAGACAAACTCAGACACACTCAGACACACGCAGACATACTCAGACACACTCACACACACTCAGACACACTCAGACACACGCAGACACACTCACACACACAGAGACACACTCACACACGCAGACACACGCAGACACACACTCACACACTCAGACACACGCAGACACACCCAGACACACTCACACACACGCAGACACATAGAGACACTCACACACGCAGACACACGCAGGCACACTCAGAGCACACTCAGAGCACACTCAGAGCACACTCAGGCACACTCAGACATACGCAGACACACACAGACACACTCAGACACACTCAGACACACCCAGACACACGCAGACACACTCTGACACACGCAGACACACTCACACACACTCACACACACTCAGACACACTCAGACACACTCAGACACACGCAGACACACAGAGACACACGCAGACACACGCAGACACACACAGACACACTCAGACACACTCAGACACACGCAGACACACGCAGACACACTCACACACACGCAGACACAGAGACAGAGACACACTCACACACGCAGACACACTCAGACACACTCAGACACACGCAGACACACTCACACACACTCAGACACACTCACACACGCAGACACACGCAGACACACACTCACACACTCAGACACACTCACACACACTCAGACACACGCAGACACACAGAGACACTCACACACGCAGACACACGCAGGCACACTCAGAGCACACTCAGAGCACACTCAGACATACGCAGACACACACAGACACACTCAGACACACGCAGACACACGCAGACACACCCAGACACACCCAGACACACTCAGACACACTCACACACACACACTCAGACACACGCAGACACACTCAGACATACGCAGACACACACAGACACACTCAGACACACGCAGACACACTCAGACACACCCAGACACACCCAGACACACCCAGACACACTCAGACACACACACTCAGACACACGCAGACACACAGAGACAGACGCAGACACACCCAGACACACTCAGACACACGCAGACACACTCACACACACACACTCAGACACACTCAGACACACTCAGACACACAGAGACACACGCAGACACACGCAGACACACAGAGACACACGCAGACACACGCAGACACACTCAGACACACCCAGACACACTCAGACACACTCAGACACACGCAGACACACGGAGACACACTCAGACACACGCAGACACACTCAGACACACGCAGACACACAGAGACACACTCAGACACACGCAGACACACTCAAACACACGCAGACACACGGAGACACACTCAGACACACGCAGACACACGCAGACACACACTCAGACACACGCAGACACACTCACACACACTCACACACACGCAGACACACAGAGACACACAGAGACACTCACACACGCAGACACACGCAGACACACTCAGACACACTCAGACACACTCGGAGAACACTCAGAGCAAACTCAGACACACGCAGACATACGCAGACACACTCAGACACACGCAGACAAACGCAGACACACTCAGACATACACAGACAAACTCAGACACACTCAGACACACGCAGACACTCTCAGACACACTCAGACACACTCAGACACACGCAGACATACGCAGACACACTCAGACACAAGCAGACAAATGCAGAGACACTCAGACATACACAGACAAACTCAGACACACTCAGACACACTCAGACATACTCAGACACACTCACACACACTCAGACACACTCAGACACACGCAGACACACTCACACACACAGAGACACACTCACACACGCAGACACACGCAGACACACACTCACACACTCAGACACACGCAGACACACCCAGACACACTCACACACACGCAGACACATAGAGACACTCACACACGCAGACACACGCAGGCACACTCAGAGCACACTCAGAGCACACTCAGGCACACTCAGACATACGCAGACACACACAGACACACTCAGACACACTCAGACACACCCAGACACACGCAGACACACTCTGACACACGCAGACACACTCACACACACTCACACACACTCAGACACACTCAGACACACTCAGACACACTCAGACACACAGAGACACACGCAGACACACGCAGACACACACAGACACACTCAGACACACTCAGACACACGCAGACACACGCAGACACACTCACACACACGCAGACACAGAGACAGAGACACACTCACACACGCAGACACACTCAGACACACTCAGACACACGCAGACACACTCACACACACTCAGACACACTCAGACACACTCAGACACACGCAGACATACGCAGACACACGCAGACACACGGAGACACACTCAGACACACCCAGACACACGCAGACACACTCAGACACACGCAGACACACGCAGACACACGCAGACATACACAGACACACGCAGACACACGCAGACACACTCAGACACACGCAGACACACGCAGACACACTCAGACACACGCAGACACACGCAGACACACTCAGACACACTCAGACACACACAGACACTCACACACACTCAGAAACACTCAGACACACACAGACACACTCACACACACTCAGACACACTCAGACACACTCAGACACACTCAGACACACTCAGACACACGCAGACACACTCAGACACTCACACACACTCAGAAACACTCAGACACACACAGACACACTCAGACACACACAGACACTCAGAAACACTCAGACACACACAGACACACTCACACACACTCAGACACACTCAGACACACTCGGAGCACGAGCTCAGGGACACTGCGCCCCCTACTGCTGACATACAGCCATGAGGAGTTTAATCAATCAACTGAGGAATCAGGAGTTTCTCTTATATCTGATGTAATTTCTTCATTTACAGTGGAGTGTTTTAAATTAATAACAATCACAGTCTTCAAAGCTCAACTTATAATGCAAACCACAGGAAAAAAGAAAGAAAGTGTTTATATACGTACATATATATATATATACTTGAATTTACTTTTTAGTTTTTGCATAATTCTCATTGTGTAATTTTTTAACTATAAAAATGATATTTTTTTTACATTTATATCAGCATAAATTAAACAAATATAAAACTAAAGGAAAAGGAAAAAATAATACTGTGTGTAATTGCATTAAAATTATTATACATTTATAATCTCATTTTTATTCATATAATATAAATTTAATTACTATTACAGTAATACAGTGAAAGTATATTTTACTTTTTAAACTCTTTCAGTTATAAATATAAATTAAACCATGATGTATAAATCCTTGAAATTGCTTTAAATTTTCTTTTTTTTTGTGAAATGCACTTTTTTTTTGTGAAATGCACTTTTTTTAAAAGAACCTGTCCAGTCTCAAAAGTATAATTTCTGATGTTTAGTCGAGTGGTTCTGAGGTTTGATGAAGAGTGTGATTACGGGTTTGAGCGGCTCCGGCTAATGCTAATGCTGACACCGGTGTAATGGGAGTGGCTTTAATTAGTGTGACCGTCGGGACACGCGACCTCTGACCCCTCCCGCTGATGAGGTCACCGCTGCTAACTGTCCAATAGCTTGAGTGCACTATTACCACAGCCTGAAATCTCATGAATTAAATCCTAATATTAATAAGCATTACTGTTTCCTATCGGTAACTCAGTCTCAGCGTGTTTTATAGCTTCGGGAACAACCTTGACCGGCTGGTTTTGATGGGATTGATTAAAGAGACACACGTACCTTTGAAATCAAACTGTTGGATGTTTTTCAAGGATTCATGGAGGAAGTAGCAACATCCAAGAGCCTGAAAAACACAAAGAGAGAGTTCGTATTACACAATAAGAACTCAAAGCATCGCTAGATTTCTGGGATCTTCTGGTCTGTGTGTTCAGAGGACAAAAAAGCTCCAATGATTTTAATAATAATTCGTGCATATATATATATATAATATTTATATATCATATAAATTATGGATTAAAATATTATTGTATATTATACATTAAAATATGTATAATATTTCTAAAATATATACATGCATATGTATGTTTTTATATATACAACATAATTACACAAACATATATTATGTAAATACAAACTTTTATTTTAGATAATAATAATTGTTGCCCGTTACTGAGCATAATGTATATAATAGACAATAACACCGGATTTGATTTATAGAAGCTTTTACTGTAATCCATCTACTGTAATAAAGTAGACTCAGAGTTAATTTAATTATATATACATGTACATCAAATAGTGTGTAAAGTAACATTCATAAATATGCAATTACAGCAAAAACATGTCAACCAACATAATATCAATCAATGTAATATAATAGTCTTATATGAAATTATATATATATTTAAAAAATGGAATTGCGCTCAAATATAGTCTCTTCTGCTCACAAAGCTGCATTTATTTGGTTAAAAATACAGTAAAAATAGTGAAATATTATTGTAATGTAAAATATCTGTTTTCTATGTGAATATACACTCACCTAAAGGATTATTAGGAACACCATACTAATACTGTGTTTGACCCCCTTTCGCCTTCAGAACTGCCTTAATTCTACGTGGCATTGATTCAACAAGGTGTTGAAAGCATTCTTTAGAAATGTTGGCCCATATTGATAGGATAGCATCTTGCAGTTGATGGAGATTTGTGGGATGCACATCCAGGGCACGAAGCTCCCATTCCACCACATCCCAAAGATGCTCTATTGGGTTGAGATCTGGTGACTGTGGGGGCCATTTTAAACTCATTGTCATGTTCCAGAAACCAATTTGAAATGATTCGAGCTTTGTGACATGGTGCATTATCCTGCTGGAAGTAGCCATCAGAGGATGGGTACATGGTGGCCATAAAGGGATGGACATGGTCAGAAACAATGCTCAGGTAGGCCGTGGCATTTAAACGATGCCCAATTGGCACTAAGGGACCTAAAGTGTGCCAAGAAAACATCCCCCACACCATTACACCACCACCACCAGCCTGCACAGTGGTAACAAGGCATGATGGATCCATGTTCTCATTCTGTTTACGCCAAATTCTGACTCCACCATCTGAATGTCTCAACAGAAATCGAGACTCATCAGACCAGGCAACATTTTTCCAGTCTTCAACTGTCCAATTTTGGTGAGCTCTTGCAAATTGTAGCCTTTTTTTTCCTATTTGTAGTGGAGATGAGTGGTACCCGGTGGGGTCTTCTGCTGTTGTAGCCCATCCGCCTCAAGGTTGTCCGTGTTGTGGCTTCACAAATGCTTTGCTGCATACCTCGGTTGTAACGAGTGGTTATTTCAGTCAAAGTTGCTCTTCTATCAGCTTGAATCAGTCGGCCCATTCTCCTCTGACCTCTAGCATCAACAAGGCATTTTCGCCCACAGGACTGCCGCTTACTGGATGTTTTTCCCTTTTCACACCATTCTTTGTAAACCCTAGAAATGGTTGTGCGTGAAAATCCCAGTAACTGAGCAGATTGTGAAGTACTCAGACCGGCCCGTCTGGCACCAACAACCATGCCACGCTCAAAATTGCTTAAATCACCTTTCTTTCCCATTCTGACATTCAGTTTGGAGTTCAGGAGATTGTCTTGACCAGGACCACACCCCTAAATGCATTGAAGCAACTGCCATGTGATTGGTTGATTAGATAATTGCATTAATGAGATATTGAACAAGTGTTCCTAATAATCCTTTAGGTGAGTGTATAGTAAAGTGTAATTTATTCCTGTGAATTTTCAGCATCATTACTCCAGTCTTCAGTGTCACATGATCCTTCAGAAATCAGTATAATATGATGATTTGATGCTCAAGAAACATTTATGATTACTATCGATGTTGAAAACAGTTGTGCTGCTTCAAGTTTTTGTTGTTCTTATTAAGATGACGCACACACTATGATCCACGACTTATCAAACACATCTTCTAATACCGGCTGGTCAATAATGGAGGAGTTTTAGTGAAAGCAGGTGTGATTTCCCAGCAGTTTGTGTTTCATAAGTTCACGTGTTCATGTATAACCCAACCCCACAAAAGCGCAAAAAACTTCCTCTTATGAATATGAATATGAAGAAAGGCTGGACTTTCCACGACTCTTTTCTTATGTAACGAGTTCACGGCGCTCAAATATAACATGTAAATTATAGCGGGAGCCGATTCTGTCAAAGCGCTCGATGTGAGGCTTTAAAAGCAGTCAGAGTTTAGCATGACCAAAGATTCACTTCAATAGGATTATATTCTTAATTTTTACTGAACAATCAGACAGTTTCTGTGTCTGTCCACGGCCCAAACAAACCCAGAACCATAAGGCGCCGGGGATTTGATGCGGTTCACAGTTCACTAACTGCTTTTCTCAAGGGCTTTTGCACCTCCAGTCCTCAAGTTGGCCTAAAAAAGAGCAAAACCAGCCCAAAACTGTGAGCTAATGCTCTCAATAGTGGCGTAAAGCCCACGTCCCAGAAGAAGAGAATACAGTTACAGACACAATAGAAGTGAATGGCCATCTGACGCTCTCAGGTTCTCTCTGCTTCACTGATCTTCACACACACACGAGAGAGCAAAATCAACACTCGCCACGATCCCGGCGGGAGTGAATGAAGCCGGTCCTCTGGTGACTTTATTAGAGGAGACCGAGAACATCGTCTGAACAACCGCTTTCAAGATTTAGGATCTCTTCTGCTCATCAAAGCGGTTTCATTTGATCAAAAGTACTGTAAAAATTGTGAGATATTATTCCAATGTAAAATATATGTTTTCTATGTGAATATATAGTAAAGTGTAATTCATTCCTGTGAATTTTCAGTATCATTACTCCAGTCTTCAGTGTCACATGATCCTTCAGAAATCACTATAATATGATGATTTGATGATCAAGAAACATTTATGATTATTATCTGTGTTGAAAACAGTTGTGGAAACTGTGGTAAACTACCACTCAAAAGTTTTAAGTAAGTATGATTTAAAAATAAGAATACTTTTATTCATCAAGGATGCATTAAATTGATCAAAAGTGACAGTAAAACATTTATAAATGTTACAAAAGATTCTGTTTCAAATACAGTAAATGTTGTTCTTTTAATATTTCTATTCATCAAAGAATCCTGATAAATAAATAATCAATGTTGAAAACAGTTCATATTTTTGAGGAAACTGATACATTTTATTTTTCAGGTTTCTTTGATGAATTGAAACAGCATTTATTTGAAATAGAATTATTTGTTACATTTTAAATGTCTTTACTGTCACTTTTGATCAATTTAATGCACTTTTACTGAATAAGACTGTTTAATAAAAAATCATACAAACAAAATAGCAAAAATAATACAATGTATTGCTCGTCATTAGTTAACGCATTAACTAATGTTAACTAATGGGACCTTGCTGTAAAGTGTTAACTCATTAACTCACAACAACTACAAATAACTGACAAGCAAATATAATCTACTAGTAAACTAACATTATTGACAGATATTTCTGCATTTGATTGATTTGAATAAATTCTTCTAACATAAATAAGTGATTTAATATAGTCAAGCATGCGCTCATTATAAAGCGTGAAATACTGCAGAATACTGACGGAAATAGAAATATTCAGTGAAAGTGTCTGAGAATGAGGAAGAGGATGAATTACAATTATTTTATTTTATCTCAAAGTGCGGATTACTTTTATGTCTTTCAATAAATGGACAGAAATGGTGAGCGAATATTAAAAATGTCTGTGTCTAAAGATGAATGAAAGTCTTATAATAGACATGATTGAGTATTATGACAGGATTTTCAATATTTGAGTGAACTATCAATTTGAGTTTCGTCTCGTCCTTCTCTTTAATAATTTGGTTTTCTTTTTTGTTTTCCTCATCCATGTTTTGCTGTTTTCTGTGAAACGTACCGCTATCTGTATTAACAAATAACCTATCAATGGCAGCAATCGAATTTTATAACGGCAAAACCCCAAAAAATACAAATGCTGCGTCCTAATTCACCTACTTATACTACACCCTAAAGTATTTATTCTTTTTGTGAAGAAAAAGTACAGACTTTTGACTGTGTAGCAAAAGAGTAGGCAAGCTTTGAGACACACAACTTTAACGGACGGATCTGTTGCTTAGTTACGTGCTTAAACTGGCCTGTCAATCATCTTTCACAGTTAAAATCCTCTATCTATAAATGACAGAAACGTCTGTGTGTCTGTCTGTGATTCGCATATCTCTCGAACCGTTAGTCCGATGGATTTCAGACTTGACGGGTGTCTTGCTATGGACACGAGTAAGTGCAGTGCCAAGTTTGACGTTGTTTGGATTACAAATGCAAAAGATATCGTTAAATATATCGGTAAAAGAAGCACTTCGAAGGTTGTAGTTTAAAAATAAACATTCTGACAAACACTGTCAGCTAAACATTAAGTCAGCTACACTGTTTACTTCTGAATATTATATTTTATTCACGGCCATCATTTGAAGTAGCCGATTCACAAACGAGATGTAGTCGCACGTCGATCTGCAGTCGTGGGTCTTTCATGCGGAGACTCTCCTCGTGTGTTTGCAGTTTGAATATAATGATGCATTTAAACGTTAATGGCTAAACGTATCTTTACAAAAGTTCACAATGCAATATAATGGACAACGTTGAATAAACACATTTTCGTCAGGATAGATACTGATAATCACTCAAACCCCTTTATCTAAACCTCTCTACATAACAAGTGCGTCCTCCATGCCTGTAGTTTTATTAACACGTTTTACTCGTGTTTGTAGTTCTAATCGAATCCTCTCGTCCACAGCGCAATGGGTTGTGGGTAATATTAGCCGTTAGCGTGTTCACATATCTGCACTTCGGATTCTGACTGGAAATAGTAGACCATCCGGATATCTTAGGGACACTACGATTTGGGACGTACTAACTCTATATAGGACGGATAGTATGCGAATTGAGACGCACCAAAGAGCTCAACCATGCAAAGACTTGTGGGTAAGCATGAGAACGAGGAGGTTCTGTTGGACCGGCACTGAAGGATTGTGGGTAACGCACCGCCTCATGCATTATTTATGAGCGCCGGCTCATCTTGAGATTAAACATTTGCTGATTTGTCAAAAGCACAAACACATCGGGCCCCGAACCCGCCCGCACATTTAAATGATGAGAACATTCCCTTCCCGACCCGGATGGCCCGACGGAGGAGAAGAAGAGGAGGAGGAGGAGGAGAATGAGGCGGGATGAAGGTCAGCTTCCAGGAAAGGAGTGTTTATTTCTGTTCGCTTTAGTTTATGTGCTTTTTCACCTCAAACTGCCACTGAAAGAGTGAAGAGAGACGAGACGCCCAGTTTACACGAGCACTGTATGAAAACACCAGACGATCAATAAAAAAACATTCATTCAGAGAAGAGCTAGATATAGATCCGCATATTAGACCTGCGTTTATGAAATTACTACAGTTACAATGCGAACTGAGAGATCTGACCCTATTGTGCTAAAGTTCATTATTTACAACAGTTTAAAACAGGTTCCTACTGTTGTTTTGGCGTCTCCTACAATGTTTACATGAATCCAAGGTAAAAAAAACACTAATTTTCTCATATCCACTGCATCATCATCTTTTCTCTCAGTGTCTGAAACGGTTCGTTCCAAGATTCAGTCTCTCTAAGCCCCGCCTCTCTGAGAGCTGCTCTGCTGTGATTGGTCAGAAAGCAAACGCTCATTATCATATCTGAATCTCAGCTTTTGATCACAGCGATACGAACAGTAACGATGGCGTGTGTTTTACCGTATCAATCTCAGAAAACAGCGTCTTCTCGACACGAACAACACGATCTCGTCCAGTCTGAGATACACTAGTGTTTGAGGGCGGAGCTAAGAGACGCTGCTCAGCCAATCAAGACCACAGGCGGACATTATGCAAATGAGTTACAAACCTACGCAGATTCAGCAGGAAGTGAGACTGAAGCTTTCTTTGGATGTTTGGATGGGGCTTACATGCGCTTCATGAGGCACACACGCACATTTGCGCGCACACACGTAAGGTCGCTCTCTCCCTCTCTGCCGTACGCGCGCTACGCGGTTTGGAGCTCGCGAGCTCTACATTGCGGGAGATTTGAAGCCGCTATCAATATGCGGGAGACTCCTGGAACTGCCGGGAGACTTGGGATATCTGTGAACGCATACCTCTCTGTCCAATCATCTTTGAAAACTCAATTTTCTTCATCAACTTTTCTTTTCCTGGACAATGACATCCTCCACACCCATTCAAACGCTTACTGCGGTGAAGTGTCGCGTCGCGCCCGATTACTTCAAAAGTCATACGCTCACTGGATGTCATGGCAACTAAATCACGGAGGAAAACTTTAAATATCTCGCCTTCGTTTTAATTTCGGACCATCTCAAAAAATAAACAAATGATTTTAACATGCGTTTATCAAAGTAGGAAATCCACACTTTTAATCCCTTACACACAATTAGTGCTCTTGAAATACGAAATGGAGGCGGGTCCGGATTGAATTCCCTCCGGGTCCGGATCGGAGTCCGGACTTTGAGAAGTACTGGTTTATAATAAGATCTCATCCGTTAACATTGGTTAATGTGAACTAACATGATATATTGGTAACACTTAACAATAAGGTTCATTAGTTAACTACATTAGTTAGCATGAAGTAATAATGAACTGCACTCATACAGCATTTATTAATCTTTCTTGATGTTAATTTCAACCCTTACTAATACTTTATTACAATCTTGTTAACATTAGTTAATGCACTGTGAACTAACATGAACAAACAATAAACAGCTGGATTTTTTATTAACAAATATTAACAAATACAGTTCATGAGTTAATACATTTACTAATGAACCTTATTGTAAAGTGTTACCATGCATTAACCTTCGTTAAACTTAGTTTTATTAAATGTTCATGTTATTTGACAGTACAGTAACAAAAACAACTTTTGATCTCTCAGTAAATGCAGAGATTAATATTAACTTTATTCATTATTATTTCTCTGAATATAATGAAAGCATTATGAAAGTTAAGTGTTTCTCCTCAGATAATCACCACACCTTATATATGTATTATACACACCTTACACCGAATAAACATTCGCACAATAATCCAGACATCATCGTATCATTTCCACACACTAGCTCTAATAAATATTTAACATGAGAGTTCAGGCCTCGTCCTCTCATACGCTCTTCATGAAGAACCGATTATATTACGGCCTGCAATTAATCCATTTGTCCTGCGCAGTGACAGACTCCAAATATTAATTGGAGCCACACGGCGCTGACAAGAAACGCTTCTCTTTTAAGCTGCGCTTTACAATGGCCAGTGTCAAGCGTATGTTTGTCACGTCCCGCGTTATTGATTACCTGCCAGATTCACTTCAAATAATTAAAAGTGTAGTTTACATATTTATAAAGCGGACTGTCATGGGTGCTCCTTAATCTTCCATTAGGAAAATGCACTCTGTAAAGTGCACAGCGCGGGCCGCACGAGGAAATGAGTAATCGCCATAATTGCAGACAGAAAGACAATAACGAGCCATTAAGGCCGATTTTATTGGCCGCTTTGACAATGTCGGGTTCGGACCAGATCAGAACCAGAACCAGTCCTGCGGGAGTCTCTTCTGCTCATCAAGGCTGCGTTTATTTGATCAAAAATACTGTAGAAATTGTGAAATATTATTGTAATGTAAAATATCTGTTTTCTATGTGAATATATAGAAAAGTGTAATTCATTCCTGTGAATTTTCAGCATCATTACTCCAGTCTTCAGTGTCACATGATCCTTCAGAAATCACTATAATATGATGATTTGATGCTCAAGAAACATTTATGATTATTATCGATGTTGAAAACAGTTGTGGAAAATGTAGTAAACTACCATTCAAAAGTTTGAGTATGATTTAAAAATAATACTTTTACTCATCCAGGATGCATTAAATTGATCAAAAGTGACAGTAAAACATTTATAAATGTTACAAAAGATTCTGTTTCAAATACAGTAAATGTTAATCTTTTCATATTTCTATTCATTAAAGAATCCTGATAAATAAAATGTATGACAGTTTCCACAACATTAACCAGGTTTCCATCATATCGTCTGTGTGTGGTTTCCACCAGGTTTAGCGCATCATAACGTTTACCAATATAGCAGATGGAAAAGGCTATTATCGATAATTTTTTGTAAGTGTCGACACAATCTTTTTTCAGTTTAACTTCAGCGCACAAATTGAATCGATACTTCAAATCTCACGAAGGAATTTGGAAACACTTCTGTCAATAAAAAGGGTTTTAATGCAAATAAAGGTGGCGTCACATGACAGAATTAGCATCTGCGTTTGTGCCGTTGCTCCCGTTAAATCACCGTTTCCCTGTAGTCGCATTGAATCTATAATGTATTTAATGTATGGATGGATGTAAGGATGAATGGAAAAATTAATCACGATTTTATGGTCTGAAGCTGGCTACTTGAATGAAAAATCACAAACATGTCACTTGTTAATACAAATATTTTATAAATAATTTATGAATATGCAATAATGCAAAATACTTTTTTTAGGGATGATGTCATCATTACACGCCATTTTTCACTAAAAAAGGCCAATTGGATGGAAACAGGCTGGAGAAACAGCAAATTTCACAATATTCACTTTTGTCGAAAACAAAACAGCGTAAAGAGTGTATGGAAACTTAACTATTGATAATAATCAGAATCAGAATTAATAATTGAGCAACAACTCAGCATATTACACAATAACCACAGTTCACCAGTGAGATCTGTAGTTAGACCATGCAGTGGAAACACGAGGAAAACCATAAATCATCAACATTTGCACCTAAATAACACCATTAATGCAGTAAAACTGGTAAATGTCAGTAACGGTGCGGATGAGGCGCTCAACGGTGCGACTCTGAGGGAATCCACTGACCTTTCATGGATTTTCTGCGTTCAGTTTGAAAAATGAGCCATAAAGCAAACATAAAAGTGATCATTTTTCCCAGCGGTCAGACCCTGATTTCCCCGGGAGTGTGTCGGGATGAGGGAGTCAAACGCTCATCGTGTGTGAAGGAAAGTTATCTAAAGATGGAGGGCAGCGGGACACGCGTGTAACGGCGTTAGAGTTAAAGCATTACTTCATCTCAGAATTAAAATTTCCTGATAATTTACTCGTCATCCGAGATGTCCATGTCTTTCTTTCTTCAGTTGAAAAGAAATCCTTCAAAAGTACATGAATTTTCTACTGTTTTTTAATGTCTAAAAACAAGTACTTTCCCTGAGACTTATATAAAGCCAACTGAGTAAATAAATAAATAGGCAATTGGGTAAATTAATATATTAAAGTCCTCTGTAGTCGATCATTTTATCCCTTTAAACTCATCTTTGATCACCAAAATGCCATTTAAACGTTTTTTCATAAAAAAAAAAATCTTCATGCCTAATAGATATCACCATACTTCACCAGTTTATTGATTACATTAATAATTGCAAAAAAAAAATGTGTATTACAAGTTTTCTGAAATGTTATGTTTAAATATGCAAGTGAGGCGTTATCTAATTAAATATGCACAAATTTGAATAAGGTTCCAGAACAAAAATCTGAAATTTGGCTAAAGGCAGGATCAAAATTCTTGTCAAATAAATACATCTTCATACATTTTCTTTTCTTTTTTTTTTTTTTTTGGGGGGGGGGGGGGGGGGATGTATAAAATCAGGAAAATTATATATGAAAAAAACCCCTCTGTAAAAAATATAGATAAGAATAAAACGGTAAAGTTTGGTGTGTGTAAGTGCTTCTGAAGTGGAGATTTCTGGCTCCATGTAGGAGGAAAAACTCATTTTGAGAAAATGATAAAGTGCTCTAAAAAATAGAGTTCAAAGTATATTTCAATTTTAAAGGATGTTTTCTTTCCACAAGTCTGAAAAGCCAAAAATCTCAAAATTGACAGACGCATGAAAACACACTGTTTTTGCCTATAGTGTCTCGCCTTAACAACACCACATACACATTAAAAGCTGGATTTTCACCGCAGGGTGACTTTAAATAACCAAATAAATAAGTAAATGAACACAAATTATTAAATAAATGACCAATGCTAATTTAAACCCATTTATACTATTCAAAAATAGATTATAATCTCACTTTTTGTCCTAAAATCATCAATATCCAGCACTTTTCAACAGTTCAAAGATTTCACAAAGCCAAATAAAGTCCCTCCACTGATATAACCAGACGAACATTAACGTGCATTAAAGCTCATTAATATGCAAATGTCTTGATGTATCTCTGAGTTTGAGTGGCTCCGGCTGCTTCTCTCATTATTTTAAAATCCTTCCTAAACGCTTAAATGATTGATCTCCGAAACCGCTGATTGCATTTCCCATTTTTGTGGAAAACGTTACGGATAGATCTAAACAAAGCGTAATTGGCCCAAACCGGACCTGCCAACAATCCGCTCCCAAGGTTGGCCGGGGAAATATCATGCATTAATTTCATTTAGCCTCCCGTCCCGACGTCCAACGGGGGAAGTTAATGAAATTGCTTGTCCATTGTGTTCATCCACTTACAAAGTTAATGATATTGTGCAGGGGGGATTAAAGAGCATTTTATAAAGCGTGGGGACGAGAGCTGGCAGCTCCTACAGGACCCGTTTGAACCCTGTCAGTCCCGAGCCGACGGTGCTGTAATTACCGGTGAAACGGAGGCTTTCGTTTGCCAAACTCCTGCCAAGAGGATCAGCAGAGCCTCTAACCTCACAATCACCGGTCCTGAGTTATAAAACCATACACACACACACACAGAGATACAGATACACACACACACAGATACACAGGCACACACACACACTCTCACACACTCACACACTCTCACTCACACACTATCTCTCTCACACACACACACACTCACTCACACACTCTCACTCACACACTATCTCTCACACACACACACACTCTCACACACTCACACACTCTCACTCACACACTATCTCTCACACACACACACACACACACTCACTCACTCTCACACACTTACACTCACTCACACTCACTCTCACACACACACTCTCACACACACACACACACACACACACTCACTCACTCTCACACACTCACACTCACTCACACTCACTCTCACACACACACTCTCACACACACTCTCACACACTCACTCTCACACACACTCACTCTCACACACACTCACACACTCACTCTCACTCTCTCACACTCTCTCACACGCTCTCACACACTCACTCTCACACACACTCACTCTCACACACACTCACTCTCACACACACTCACACACTCACTCACACACTCACTCTCACTCTCTCACACTCTCTCACACGCTCTCACACACTCACTCTCACACACACTCACTCTCACACACACTCACTCTCACACACACTCACACACTCACTCACTCACTCACTCATACACTCACTCTCACACACACTCTCACACACACTCACTCACACACTCTCACACACACTCACTCACTCTCACACACTCACTCTCACACACACTCACTCTCACACACACTCACACACTCACTCACGCACTCACACACACTCACTCACTCACTCACTCATACACTCACTCTCACACACACTCTCACACACACTCACTCACACACTCTCACACACACTCACTCACTCTCACACACTCACTCTCACACACACTCTCACACACACTCACTCACTCACTCACTCTCACACACTCACTCTCACACACACTCTCACACACACTCACTCACACACTCACTCACACACTCACTCACACACTCACACACACACTCTCACTCACTCACACTCTCTCACACTCTCTCACACGCTCACTCTCACACACACTCACTCTCACACACACTCACTCTCACACACACTCACACACTCACTCACGCACTCACACACACTCACTCACTCACTCACTCACACACTCACTCTCACACACACTCTCACACACACTCACGCACACACACACTCACACACACACTCACGCACACACTCACTCACGCACACACTCACTCACTCTCACACACTCACTCACACACTCACTCACACACTCTCTCTCTCTCTCTCTCTCTCACACACACACACACCAAATGACAGACAACAAGAGCACGTAACATGTGACACACACACACACACACACACACACACGCTCATCTCCTTTGAATAATGTCCGATCATAAATTCGTGGTTCGTATGATCCGGTTACGAGACGGTTCTGCTACTTTAGTTGACTAATTTCTCGTCTGTTCTCCGAAGACTTTGAGACATTAAACGTCTCATTTATATTCTGTTTAGTTAATACACCCCCATCTGTCCAGACGGATAAAAATCACCGCTTTTCTTACATACTTTCTGCTTTAAGTTGCATGAGGTAAAGGATTCGATTAGTAAAGTGCAGGATGATCTATTTGCTTGAAAAATGAAAGGTTTTAAAGCATTTGAGAAGTGCATGCAACTCTAATGTTTCCTCAGACGCATCTGTGTGAGTCTCCTTGCAGTCGATCATTTAATGCCTTAAAACTCATCGTTGATCACCAAAATTACATATTTAAATGTTTTTTCCTTGAAAAAAAAATGTCTTCATGTCTTAAAATATCTTGAATGTAACTCGACACCCTTGCCTCATTTAGTATGCACGGTTCTATGAATATGCAAATGAGCCCCGCCTCCACTCACTCAGAGATACACTCGTTGACGATCACACGTTGATCTGATTGGTTACAAGGTAGTTTGTGACGTCAGAAACACCAGCGATTTCAAAGCGTGTTTTTGAGACTGTCTTTGGTTCACTGCAGTTTTAAGGAGAAAATACTCAGCAATGCTGTCGACTTATGAATTTACACATGGTTTGTCTTAAAAAACATGTTTATCATTTATCGATAAAAAACTTTTAATGATGACTCTACACAGCTTTGCTTGAGAGTTTTGGGGAAAAAAGTTTTCTAAAATTTAAAAGTTTGAATATTTATAGGCTTTAAATACTTTGTAAAAAATTAAAGTAAGGGAATAAACAGACAGTTAAGTAAATCCAATAAGAAAATAAATAATTAAAAGGTCATTTAGAAAATAATAGTACATAGTGGTAAATAAATAAATAGCTAAATCGTAAATAACCAAGATATATAAAGTAAATAAATGATTAAATAAGTGAATAAATCCAATAAGTAAATTTGAAAGGGCAATTAAGAGATTAGTATTTAATTCATTTAAAATAAATTAGGGATGCACCGAATGTTCGGCCACCGAAATTATTCGGCCGAAAATAGCAAAAAAAGTAAATAGAATAAGTAAAAAGACCGAATAAATTTGACCGAACAAAGATGTTTTTGATGACGCGATCAAATAGTAACCAGCGTAGAGTGAGAGGCGCGCGCTTTATAAACTTACTTGCAGCACTAAAGTGTCTTTTAAACGTCTGTAGTGGACAAACGCGCCACTGCGTTTTTCTGGATTTTTTTCACATAGCAGCAAAATAGACTTAAATACTCCGTCATTTATGGTCACTTAAATGCAGACTTAAGAAATATGAAAAAATAAACTGTTAAATGTCTACTTGTGTCCACTTACAATCGAAACAAAACTGTGTTTTTGTAAAATAAAGAAAATAAACAGGGTGTGCTTTCCGTCTCCGTTAACTTTTTTTCTGGAGCACGTCTCTAAACTTAAACAAAACTCAGCCAATACTAGTCACACAGGCAAAGGCAATATATCATTATAATCATTTAATTGTCTACTTTTAAATGATCTAATTCAAAACTAAAACAAATATTCTCTGTTTATGTAATCTGTATGAAAAGAGAGAGATGTCAGTCGTTCTCATGGCAACTCCTTATCTGCTAATCGCCACGGAGAGCGCGCGCTATATTGAAACCCAAATGATCTGAGGCAAACCTGTCAACGCCCACGATAAAGTGTATGTAAACCACAAAAGTAGGCTTATGTCTAGGACAGTTATTCATTTGTTGTGGGTTCATCCACATTTTTTTTGCACTTTTCAATGCACTTTTTTAGTTACATTCTTTCAGCGGTCAGTTATAGGCCTAACATAGGCTATTCAAGAAGGGCGGCTTCAAAGATGGCCAAATAAAAATATATTTTTTATTTTACTAATTTATTTATTTTAAGTTATATTGTGCTTTGTTTAAATAATATCTGCTGGAATGTTACAAAGAATTCAGTGTTAAATAATTGTATTTTTGCAATTTGATTTTTTTTCTCTGAAAAGCAAGACAAAATAGTAAAAAAGCATATTTTTACTATTTAATTAAATGCAATGGTGAAAAAATTTCGAAAATAAATGGAAAAAATGTGAAACACCACGTTCGGTATTCGGCCAAAGCGTTTCATTATTATTCGGCTATGGCCAAGAATTTTCATTTCGGTGCATCCCTAAAATAAATATTTAAATAAATAAAATAAGTAAATAGCTAAATAAATAAATAAAACATTTAAAAAAATGTATAAATAATTGTATAAATAAAAATAAAAACAAATGAGTAAAGTTATAAATATGTGAATAATAAATAAATAAAACTGTTATTAAGATGCGTGAGGTAAACAGACTCGATTAGTAAAGCACAAGACGATCTATTTGCATGAAAAATAAATGTTTTAAAGCATTGATGCAGCTTTATTTTCCTAAAGACACACGACTGAAGAGAAAAGGACAGTTTTCCTCACAGGCATCCGTGTATTTAAGTGAACATGTTATCAGCTAATCGGATCATCTTCTGATGAACATTGTCTGCGTTATTAGATTTGAACGAAGCCCGAACAATTCAGGCCTCCATTATAATTAAAACCACGCAAACTCTCCTTCTTAATGCATCACTGAATTGTTTCAGATGCCAATGATAAAATGCCTTTAATGCACTTATACGCTCATTAATGTAAATCATATTCCACTATAGATGTCCAATAATTAAAAAGAATATTTCTCTTTTTAAGAAGGTATCCTCATTAGATAGAGATTCTCTCAGAGCAGAACGCTCTACAGCGATATTGATTTCTCTTTATTCCCCACGCATGAAAATATTGTTAATGTTGACGTTGAATGTTCATCAATCTAGATTATCGTGCTCTTTAATATCTGCCCGGTTCCTCTGATCATTCTTTATGATCTGATTGGATTATGAGAGCGGCCGCTGTTTCTGAAGTCGATTGGTTGTGACTGTCTTACAAAAGCGCCACAAGGACACCAAAACTTTCTGAGAATTACCACAAACTTCTGCTACTATAACCTGATGTCTCTCATTATGAGTATAATGAGGCGTTCAATTGTGGAATAAATTAAATAATGAGTAAAAGCAATGTACAAACATATTCCATTTTAAAAAGATGTGCAAAGAAATGATATTCCAGAGGTACAAAGAAACACAGTGCTAATAATAACCTGAGCTTATATTAAATAATTTGTAGTATGTGTATAAATATTGTTGTGTATGTGTAATATACGTATGTGAATAGAACTTTTGAATATATATATTTTTAGTATAGATTTATTATCTATGTAGAGTTATTATTTTGAAGCCATTTCCTTAAATATAGTAGTAAGGGTGTAAAGGGTTAGGAGTTCATACGTTTTTCTTCTTCCTACTCCTTTTTGTACATGTAAATAGTGTTTTGTTTTTTTAAAGTGCTGAAAAGTATGGAGTTTTATTTTGTTGTTCATCTGTTTTTTTTTTACCATTATTAATATAATTTTATTCTGTATTTACATGTTCAAAATAAAGATATCAATCAATCAATCAATTCTGAGATACTGTTAGTTTCAAACACCCTAAAATGGTTAATGTTCGAAAACTACTCGCAGAATCACACAGACGCTTCAATATACGCTTCTTAATTACAATTCAATTCCTGAATTTGAACTCGGGCTGCAAACAGGTTTCAATTCAAATTTAAACGAAATGTGAAATTAAGTAGAAACAGTATTAAAAAAAATTTACTGTCGTTTTAATAGACTATAAATATTACTAAAACAACATTGAAAAGGGTTGCTGTGGGATTTACTTTCACTCTAGTAAATTTCACAAATAATTACAAAGAAACGGCAAGAAACATGATGAATTAAACATGACAATTTGAAGACTGAAAGTGTGTTTTCTGGTGAAACGCACTCCAATAATCTGTATCATTTACAGCTCTAAAAAAATATTTTTTGCAGTGTTGAAAAATATTTTTGACAGAAAAAACAATGTTGACTTGATAAAGCTTTGCTTGAGAATTTTGGAAAAGGATATAAAAGTTTTAAAAGAGAACGATACTATGTAAAAATTGCAGTATGTAAATAGACAGTTAAATAAGTAAAATAATTAAATAAGTATATAAATAATTAAATAGGCAATTAAGAAAATCATAAGATTTAAATAAGTAATCAAATAAGTAAATGTTTAAATAAATATTAATATTTAAATAAATATGTAAATAAACAAAGATGTAAACAAAGTAAATAAATAAATATGGAAATAAACTATGGAAATTAAGTAAATAAATAGTAAATAAATAAATATGGAAATAAACTATGTAAATTAAGTAAATAAATAACTAAGGAAATAGGTAAATAAATAATTATGTAAATAAACAAGATGTAAAATAAAGAAATTAAAAAGTAAATAAATAAAATAATAGAAAAATAAGTAAACAAATCCAATAAGTATATAAATAATTTAATAGGCAATTAAGAAAATAATAGCATATAAATAAGTTATCAAATAGGCTAAGTAAATATTTTAATAAATAAATATGGAAATAAACAACTAAAGAAATAGGTAAATAAATACATATTTATTAAATAAATAAATAAATAAATATGGAAATAAAGAAATTAAAAAGTAAATAAATAAAATAATAAGTTAATAAATCCAATAAGTATATAAATAATTAAATAGGCAATTAAGAAAATAATAGCATACAAATAAGTAATAAAATAAGTAATAATTTCAATATATATGTAAATAAATAAATATGTAAATAAACAACTAAGTAATTAAATATGGAAATAAACCAAGATGTAAACAAAATGAATAAATAAATATGTAAATAAACAAGATGTAAATAAAGAAATTAAAAAGTAAATAAAATAAGTACATAAATCCAATAAGTATATAAATAATTAAATAGGCAATTATGAAAATAATAGCATAAAAATAAGTAATAAAATGTAACTTATTTACTTGAAGCCGAGTTTCAGACACACAGTGACGTCGGCCTGCTTTAAACGTGTGGAGATGTGGAGATGTGGAGGACTGAGAGAATAAGCTCAGAGAAAGCCTCAGAACGAACACAAACAGTGAGCAGGGACCCGTGAAGCTTTAGCGGTAAAGCCCGATCCGCTAAGACCCGAGTCGGACGCTGCCGCGGATTCTTTGTCTTTATGTGAAAGCCGATGCCTGCCGATGATGTGTTATGTAAAGTTGGCCAGGCTAGGTTTAAATGGCGGGATATCCTGCATGCTAGCTTAGTTACACCTCAGTGCATTAGCCCAGAGCCAGAGAAAGACGCTAAGAAGTGCATGTAAATGTCGGCGCGCTTTTCTCAGATCGCTGAAATTATGTCATGGGCTTATTTGTGTAATAATAACGACATGCAAAGGAAACGTGGACACAAACGCTCTTTCAGTTTATTGGTGCAAGAACGAGCGCTGAAAGAAGATCAAGAGCGCTATTGGGAGGGAAATCCTAAAAACTCAGTTGTGTTTTCATAATAACAGGGAGAAAGAGGGAGACAATGAGAGCAAAGGATCATGGGATTACAGGAGGCAGAATCCACGGACACAAGAGCGCAACTTCCTGCAACTTTCACTCACAACTTCCTGTTCAATAGATGCTTTTTAAACTCTAAACTCAATTCCCGAATCTGATTTAAATGAGAATTGGTGTAGAACTGGAATTTGAATTTATTAAAGCAGAATAAAAATTAACTGAAATTCAAAGAAGTTCATATAACTAATTTTACTACTATACACTAAAAATGTGCTGTAGGATTTACTTTGAAACTATTTTCACTCTAGTTAATTTCACAAAATAATTACAAAGAAACGGTAACACAATGAAATAAACATGACAATTTGAAGCGTGAGACAATAGTCAAGTCAAGTCAAATATATTTATATAGTGCTTTTCACAATACAGATTGTATCAAAGCTGCTTCACAGTATCAATCAAAACAACTTAACAATGTTTGTTTATTACTGGAAAAAAGACATCCAAGTTTGGTAGAGCTGATCAATGGTATGATTGGTTAATTAATTTGAATATCCCCAACTGAGCAAGCCAAAGGCAACAGTGGCAAGGAACCGAAAAACTCCATCCAGTGACCTAATGGTGTCCTAACACCCCATCAGATGACCCAATGGAGAAAAAAAACCTTGGGAGAACCCAGGCTCAGTCGGGGGCCAGTTCTCCTCTGGCGTTTATGATCTAGAGGCCGAATTTACAGTAACTGTAAGATAAAAAATTTATATGAATGCCTGGCTAAATAGATGCGTCTTCAGTCTAGTTTTAAACTGGGAGAGCGAGTCTGAGCTACGAACAATATCAGGAAGGCTATTCCCGAGCTTCGGAGCTAAATGTGAAAATGCTCTGCCTCCTTTGGTGGATCTGGATATCCTAGGAATGACCAGAAGCCTCGAATTTAGTGATCTTAAAGAGCGCGATGGATTGTAAGGCGATAGAAGATCCGTTAAATAGACTGGAGCTAAACCATTTAGAGCTTTATAAGTCAAAAGCAATACCTTGTATTTAATGCGGAACTTTATAGGTAACCAATGAAGTGATGATAAAATCGGTGTTATATGATCATATTTTCTTGATCTAGTAAGAACTCTAGCGGCTGCATTTTGGACTAACTGTAGCTTGTTTATTGAAGATGCAGGACAACCAGCTAATAAAGCATTACAGTAATCTAGTCTCGAGGTCATGAATGCATGAACTAACTTTTCTGCATCAGAGACTGATAGCATATTACGTAGCTTAGCAATGTTTCTAAGGTGGAAAAAGGCAGTTTTTGTAACATATGAAATATGCTTTTCAAAAGACAGGTTGCAGTCTAATGTAACACCCAGGTCTTTTACTGTAGCGGATAAAGTAACAGGGCATCCTACTATGTTAAAGTCGTGCTGTGAAAGATTTTGTGGACGGTTTTTAGAACCGATAAGTATTACCTCTGTCTTGTCTGGATGTAATAAAAGAAAATTACGCGTCATCCAATCTTTTATATCTTTAACACAATCTGTCAATTTGGATAATTTGGCGTATTCATCTGGCCTTGATGAAATATATATTTGAGTGTCATCAGCATAACAATGGAAACTAATTCCATGTTTCCTTAGAATATTACCAAGTGGCAGCATATATATTGAGAATAAGAAAGGGCCTAACACAGATCCCTGCGGCACTCCATAGTTTGCCGAAGTTATAATTGATTTTTCTCCATTTAAGTAGACGAAATGGTAGCGGTCAGATAAGTATGACCTGAACCAGCTTAATGCTTGTCCTTGAACACCAGTGTAATTTTGTAGTCGATCTAAGAGTATTGTGTGATCTATAGTATCGAACGCAGCACTAAGATCAAGTAAAACTAGCACTGAGATACAGCCTTGGTCCGAAGCTAAAAGTAAATCATTTGTGATTCTAACAAGCGCAGTTTCAGTGCTATGATGTGGCCTGAATCCAGACTGAAACTTTTCATAGATGTCGTTTTCTTGCAAGAAAGAGCCGAGTTGAGCGGACACAACTTTTTCTAATATTTTTGACATAAATGGAAGATTCGAAATGGGTCTGTAATTTGCTAGGTTATTTGGATCTAATTGTGGTTTCTTAATAAGAGGTTTTATAACTGCCAGCTTGAACGTTCTTGGAACATGACCTAAAGATAAAGATGAGTTAATAATATTGAGAAGAGGCTCTTCTACTATAGGTAACACTTCTTTCAGTAGTTCAGTTGGTATAGGATCTAATAAACATGTTGTTGTTTTAGATGAAGTGATAAGTTTATTTAACTCTTTTTGTTCTATGGTTGTAAAGCATTGTAATTGTTCTTGCGGGGTGATAATTGCGGCCGAATTATAAGGCGCGAGCAAAGATCGAACGTTTACGATTTTGATTCTGATGCTTTCAATTTTCTCGGTGAAGAAGTTCATGAAATCATTACTACTAAACTGTAACGAGGTATTTTGTTTAGACGACGTCTGTTTATTTGTTAGTCTAGCCACGGTATTAAATAAAAACCTTGGATTATTTCGGTTGTTTTCTATTAATTTGCTGAGGTGCTCAGCCCTGGCCGTTTTAAGTGCCTTTTTATAAAGTGACATACTGTCTTTCCACGCGATTCTAAAGACCTCTAAATTAGTTTTTTTCCATTTACGCTCTAAATTACGGGTTTCTCTCTTTAAAACATACGTAGTATTATTGTACCATGGTGCTATACTTTTTTCTCTGACCTTTTTTAATCTAATGGGTGCAACAATATCCAATGTTCTAGAGAGAATGGTGCTCATAGTGCTAGTTAGTTCGTCTAATTCATCTGTTTGTTTGGGTTCAGGCAGCAGCTGAGACAGATCAGATAAGCTATTTGAGAAATGATCTATGGTGGATGGACGAATTGTTCTACCTGGTTGATAACGTGGCGCAGCATGACATATTACAGCAGTGCGTAATATGCAAGTTACCAAGTAGTGGTCAGTGACATCATCACTTTGTGGAATGATATCTATATCGGTTGGATCGGTTCCATATGATATAATTAAATCGAGTGTATGATTAAGACGATGAGTTGGTCCGGTGACGTTTTGCTTGACCCCGAAGGAGTTTAATAAATCTGTAAACGCAGCCCCTAACGCATCATTTAAATTATCTACGTGTATGTTAAAATCTCCAACAATTAATGCTTTATCGACGTTGACCAAAAGATCTGATAGAAAGTCAGCAAACTCTTTTAGGAAATTGGCGTAAGGCCCTGGAGGTCTATATACGGTAGCCAATGCTAGAGATAATAGGGATTTTTTTCTTACATCTAAGAGCGTAACCTTTAGCACTTCCAACGAATTAAACCTATGACGAGTTTTCTGAGTAACATTAAGGATATCTCTGTAGATTGTTGCAACACCGCCGCCACGACCGATCAGACGGGGCTCATGCTTATAACAGTATCCTGGCGGAGTAGACTCATTTAGACCGAAATAATCATTTGGTTTAAGCCAGGTTTCAGTAAGGCACAGAACATCGAAATTATTATCTGTGACCATTTCATTTACAATAACCGCCTTAGGTGTGAGCGATCTAATGTTTAGAAGACCTAGCTTTAGAAATTGTGTTTGTTCACTAATAGCGAGATTTTTTTGTTTTAATAACAATTAGATTTTTTCTAGATCCCGCAGTAGATTTATTATTTGATCTTAGTAAACGAGGAATAGACACAGTTTCAATGCAATGTTCTACACTAGTATAAATATCAATTAAATTGGTGCAGTAGAGACTGTGATTTGGATTTTTGGTTACTAGTCAAATGGTAAGGGTTAGGGTTAGGTTAGGTTAAACAATAATCTGTTTAATCTGATATTTTCCATTAATAAATATCTAATATCACAGTTCAGAACAGAGCGTGTGGGCGGAGTCTCAGTAACAGCAGTGCACTCGCAACTAAATCAATCCCAAATGACAGCCAATCAGAAGAGCGTGTGGGCGGAGTCTCTCTGCACTCTCTGTACATAATCAAATTCAGAAATATTAAACCATTTTAACATAATTAAAAAAACATACTGACTGAAACAATCTTTGTCATAGAGTACACTCGTATATTTACAAGTTTAATGTTCTTGTTTCCTTTCATTTATCATCAAGATTTGAGGTGAATGATCCACCGTCTCCTTCAGTACAGCTATAAAGGTCACGCAAAATGATATTCAAACATTAAAGGGTTGGTAAAACACGATTTCACTTTTCTAACTTTAGTTAGTGTGTAATGTTGCTGTTTGAGCATAAACATCTGCAGAGTTACAGCGCTCAAAGTTCAAAGCAAAGGGAGAAATTTGCTTTTAAAGAAATCAATTTCTAAGGACTACAGCAAACAGCCGGTTTTGGACTACATGACATTCCTCCAGGGTTGCTGACATCACTAACCCCAATATTTACATAAGCCCCTCCTCCGAGAATACTAAATAAGAGCGAGGCCATTTTATATTGCGTTGGAGAAGAGTTGTTGTGGTATAGGAGTGTTGTCGCCGCAATGTCGTCGAAACGCTGTTATTTTCATCCGGATTGCAGGTCCACTTTGTTCTGCCTTCCTAGGGTCGGGGGAGTTAGGGATCAATAGTTAATTATGACCCAAACCTTGCTCTCTGTCCTGCACATGTTACGGAGGAAAGCTTCCACAATCTTCGCGAGTTCAATGCAGGATTGGCACATCGGCTTGTCCTGAAAGATGGAGCAGTTCCAACTTTAAGAACAGAAGCTGTTGTTTACGAGCCACAACCTGTAAGTATGATTTATTTTTCGTCAATGTGTTTTCCTGTAATAGTTTGTATTGTTAATTGTACGTTGTAGCAAGGAAGTAAACAAATGACAACGCTGTTTGGCTCTGCTGGTTTGTTAAATGCTTATTCATACTTAACGTTATCCGACAAACACCTAACGCTACAAACTTTTTTTTAATCTCAACAGCGAACTTGGAATTAGAGTAAATTATTCTTTGATTAGAGCTTTAATGTTATCTACATGCTTGTTTATCTACAGGCATGCTAAACATGGTTCTGTGTTTGATTTGGCAGCCGATGTTTACTGTTCGTTTTGGGTTAATAGTTCTGGCGACAGATATTTGGCTACAATCGTTCTAAAAATACAAAAGTAACGGTGGCATACAGTCAGAAACGATCACTACAGATCCGCAGTCTTTACTCAAAAAATCCCTTTGAGGACTGTAGTATAATTTGTTAGAACGATTATATGAAATTCTTGTTTATGAAGCTTATTTTTTATAATACTATAATAATTAGTACAATTAAATAACAGTGTATCTAAAAAGTAATGAGACAACAAAAACAAACCTTTCTGAAACGTCGTTTAACAGCCGTTCTTGAACAGGTTCTGCTCGATCATCTTCACTAACATTCTCTAGGTCTGATTCGGGCTCAAATTGGTATGGTTTTATTGACGCCATCGTTTATAATACACCAAAGCACAAACTAGGCTACCGGTAAAGGTACGAGGCGTGACGTTTCCGGGAGACGTGCACTAGTCGGTTAGCGAATCACAACACACTGGGCCAGCTAACCAATCTGAGCCTATTGTGTAGTTTTGAGGGACTGGCTTCATAGAACCAGGAAACCATCAGACCATTTTTACAAGGAGGGACAGAGCAGTGTAGAATAAAGGTAAAATATATGACAAATATTTTTAAAAAACGAAGCATGAACACATGTTACAGTGCACCCCACAAACACAATCAAGCCTTCGAAAAAATGTGTTTTACCACCCCTTTAAAAAAAGCCCATAATTAGTACCTGAGATTATCATTGTCATACTTTGTGTTGTTGTTGCAGCCACAACGTCACAGAAAAATAGAAACCGTTTCTAAACCAGAATCCTGATGTATTTTTCATGGTGATTTACTTGTGTCGCGTGGCGTCCGGTTAGCACACGGTGTACGACAATCAGACAGAGATTGAGCCACTAGTTGACCTCAATAAAAGCAAGAGTTCATCATAAGATAAACGAGGGGTTGTTTCCATTGACTAGTTCATTTAACAAATAAGTGTCTCAAGATTTGCCTGTGAATGACCCACATTTCATGGGAACGACTACAGTCGGCCTTCATCTTCCTCCTGAAGCTCAGCTCTATGTTTGCTCAAACGCACAGGAATGTAATTAAACCATTAACATTAAAAATCTGAATCTAACTAAAGGAGCATAACATCCAATCTAATTATAGAGGCCTTTAATGAGTTTGTAATTGGCGGATGGGCCTGTGAACACAAGCGACGCATTCACAACCCAGAACATGTGGACTGCAGTTTCAGATTGAAGTCCACTTGGACAGAATTAAATGCTGAAATATGGTTATGTTAGTTTATATCTGTATGAGCATGACTTTCTGAAGGGTTCTGATGTCTTGGACCAGGTGCTTCGATTAAACAAATAAACAACGTCATGTTCGTTCGTTAACTGTCCGTCACATGATTAATATCAGCTCGTTTCTTCTTGACAAAACCAATGTATTATTATTGTACAAACTGGCATCAAAAACTCATGTTCACTTGTGGTTAAAAGTTTGGAATAATTATGATTTTTAATCATAAAATGAAAATAATACAATTTTTAACCATTAATGTTTTTTTGAGCATCAAATCATCATATTATAGTGATTTCTGAAGGATCATGTGACACTGAAGACTGGAGTAATGATGCTGAAAATTCAGCTTTGATCACAGGAATAAATTACACTTTACTATATATTCACATAGAAAACAGATGATTTACATTGTAATAATATTTCACTGTTTTTACTGTTTTTAATCAAACATATTCAGCCTTGGTGAGCAGAAGAGACTCTTTAACGAACATTAAAAATACTTAATTATTCTAAACTTTTGACCAGTAGTAAAGATTTTGTAAGTAAACTAGTTTGATAGACTATTTTTTTCCTGTTTTGGAAAAAAAAACAAGCTCAAAATGACTGTAACTCTCTCTCTCTCTCTCTCTCTCTCTCTCTCTCTCTCTCTCTCTCTCTCCCTCTCTCTCTCTCACTCTCTCTCTCTCTCTCTCTCTCTCTCTCTCTCTCTCTCTCTCTCTCTCTCTCTCTCTCTCTCTCTCTCTCTCTCTCTCTCTCTCTCTCTCTCTCTCTCTCTCTCTCTCTCTCTCTCTCTCTCTCTCTCTCTCTCACTCTCTCTCTCTCTCTCTCTCGTAATAATTCTTCGCAGTAAGACGTAGTGAATCTGGACATGCCAAAACACACTCTTTTAAAATAATCATAAAGTATACTGTAAATAAAAGCCTGAAAATGTCCACGGCGTGTGTGAAATATCTGTAATCACCCTCATCCTCCTCGGCTCTGTCTGAACCGGCTGACCTTGAAGACACGGGATTCATTTTCCTGAATAAAATCAATGGATGAAGGTCCAGGCCGGCAGAAAAAGAGCTTCATTATGAGTGTGTGAGAAACAAAGACCATCTTCATCTTCATGAGCTCGCTTAAGAGCCATTTAAAATCAATTGGCCTGTGCATCTTTAATACGGTTAGAAAATGAAGGCCGAGATCATTTCAGTGGCATTTACTGAAGAACAATCACAAACCCATATGAGACTAATCTGATTTTAAGAGATATAATGGGGGTTTGGGATCTGAAAACATGAAGGACGTTTATTTATAATGAGCAAACAGGAGGTTCTGCTGTTAGAATTAATTCTGTTTTAGACCGAGCGAATAGAACGTCAATGCTGAGAGAATATCAACCACTGATGACCTGCAGAAACACAGAAATCTGATGGACTGATGGATACAAGTATGAAAACACAATTAAATCTTAGACTCATAATTATTATAAATACATTACAAATATTTACAATATTATAATTAAATATTACTACATCAGAAATTCAATGGAATAAAGAAAAAAACAAGGAAAAGAAAGAAAACAGACAGACAAAAAGAAATAAAGAACAAAAAATAAATTAATAATTAATTCAATAAATATAATTCATTAAAAATAAATATTATTGTGTATTTATTATAAATAATGATAATTTAAATATAAATATATAAATAATGATAATTTACTATTTTATAAAGTAAAATAAACAAAAAGAAGAAATAAATAAATATTATTTATTCTAAATAATTATTAGTTTAAATATAAGTAAATGGTAGCATTATTTAATTATAAATAGTAAATAAGTAAAATAAACAAACAAAAGAAAAAGGAAAGAATAAATGAATATTATTTATTCATTATAAATATTATTGTTAATTTATTATTAATACATATTATTTACATAAAAATATTTATTTAAAAAATAATTACATATTTATTATAAATACTAAAAATAAAATATATTTATAGATATAAAAAAAACTATATAATAAAATAATTAGTTGGAAGAAAGGAAGGTTTCTCTGGCTGGTAATTCTGTAAAGTGCTTCTGCTACATGTTGATGTAAATGCGCTGCTGTTTAACTAAACAATGCAGGAGTGACAGAATAAAGCAATCGTATAACAGCAGACGAGTGAACAGCTCCTGCCAAACCCATTATGGGTATTGAACGTATCCCACAATCCTGTGCAGCAGAACCCAGAGCGGGTCTCCACCTGTGACCGGCCCGACAGGTAATATGATGAAACTGATGAAGACATTATACAAAACATCCGTGCGTCGCTTCACTGCTCACACACTTGCACACACACACACACACACACACACTCACAGAAGTGGAGAAACACCAGCAGATTCAGACCCGCTCCTGTTCATCACCACGCGGATTATATCAAACTATCAGGACTTTCAAGGACTTTGAGCACTACTTTTTTGGTTTTCAAGGACTACAATCAGAGATCGCAAAAAACAACTATACAGTATATTAAATGCAGTTTATAATGGCTATTATTGTTCAATAAATAATATTTTATATTATAATGTTGGGGTATTTCGTATTCGTGTGTGTACTGTGTATTATTTTGTGTATATATATATAAAAATAAAAAATACACACACATGCATGTATATATTTAAGAAATATATATATATATATATATATAATATATAAATAACACATTTTTCTTAAATATATTTTAAATAATTAGTATTAATAAATAGATTTTTGTTATAATCGTGCAGCCCTTTGTAAACTTCTGCATCTCCAGAACCGGGATCATTAGAGCAGTGTGAGCATCTGAGGGCCGGAAAAGCAGGGATGAAAACGCCATTATGACTTTTACTGAGTGAGAAATGGCCTGGACTGAAGATAACGATTTGTGTGGCGCATTAACCGCACGTACGTGCCTCTCTCTCTCCTCAGAATCACGAGGAACACACTCCCGTCTGCGGGATGTTTGGATTAGTTTCTGATGTGTCCCTGAAGATCCCGGGCCCCGTCCCAGCAGACGCCGCGTGTGTGGCCGGATATATATACACTTTAACTGGGAAAAGGTCAGGCATGCGGGAAGAAGCAGGCAAACACGCATGAATCACCGGAGATTTGGTGCATGGCAGCGAATGAGAAACCCGGCAAACCCCATTATTCCCCGTGTTTCCCAGCCGGGCCGGGATTCATGCCGGCGCATCCCGTCAGTTCATTAGGAGGAAATATCAGGACAATGACGAGTCCCCGGAGCCGTTTAATTCCACATCGGCCCTCCGTCTCGGTCTGTGTGATCAATACTACATCAGTGTAAATTAAAATGACAATCTCCAAGTAATTAAGGCTGTTAATGTTTGATTCGGATGTCATTATTTGCTCGTGAGAGAGAGGAGCTGCTCTTCAACGTTATGTGTGTTTAAAACAGTGTGTTTTTTACTAGCGGAACCAAATGAAGTCTTCATTCCTGACGGACAAGCAACAACTCCAATTCCACCGCAGGATAACACGATCACGCTAATCTGATTTATGAAAGCAAACCTGATTACGGCGGAGAAGAGCGAGGAGAGGAACACGAGCGCTGGGCCGGATGAAGTAAAGCCCTGCATTTCAGCCCGAGCCCGACGGGCCCCGACTTATTTACGCCCCTAGGGCCGGGCTTCGGGACAATTTTCACGTCATAGTTCACGTGCGGGCTGGGCCTCAGGCTTTTTTTGGGTTATCTTTTTTATATTTTTAGACATTAATTAAAAGAAAATATGAGAAGTTGACGTCGACGATAGAAAAACAAACATAAAAAGACATTTCATAACCAGTTTTTAACCTATCTTATAATTACACTGACACATGACTGAGATGACAGTCTCACGCAAGCACACTTCTCGTCAGCGCGAGCTGCGCGACCCGCGATTCACCTCATGTGAAATGACTTTATTTTCGTTTAACTGTTGGAAACTAACGTTTTTTTTTTTGTTTGATTGGACTTTATTTTCCTTTAACTGTTGGAAACTAGGCCTACTGGAAAAAAGAATGGCCATGTTCTGTGATGCATTTTTGAGGTAAGATAAGCATGTTTGTTTTTAATTTATTTAATTTAATTTGTTTAGATTATAGGCTATTGCTCATTTCGTTTGCGAGCGCTGCGAGCAGCCTGAGCCTGCCTCAGTAGTATTTAAAAAAATGTTGTTTTACTCACTATGGTTTAATAAATAAACATTTATTAAACTAACTGTCTGTATGATATGCTTTAAGTGTTTTATATCTATGGATTTTATTGTAGCCAAGTAAAGTATAAGCATTGATTTGAGAGGTTAAATTGATCAAACATGTTTTACTCGCTGTCGGCTCGACTGCTTGGTCGTCATTTAAAAAAAAATGCTCCAAACATTTGTCTAAATTAACTTAATAAATAAATGAAAAGAAACATAACTAACAAAACGGACATATTTTAATGGCTGTAAATAGGGCAGGCTGTCGCTGTGTAATGAGAAAAAAAGAAAACGGGCTCGGACTCGGGTCGGGCTGATCATTTTGATGAGCTGTCGGACACGGGTCGGGCTCGGGCCTAGATTTGAGGCCCGTGCAGGGCTCTATGGTGAAGGAGAGGAACACGAGCGCTGGACTGGTGAAGGAGAGGAACACGAGCGCTGGACTGGTGAAGGAGAGGAACACGAGCGCTGGACTGGTGAAGGAGAGGAACACGAGCGCTGGACTGGTGAAGGAGAGGAACACGAGCGCTGGACTGGTGAAGGAGAGGAACACGAGCGCTGGACTGGTGAAGGAGAGGAACACGAGCGCTGGTCTGGTGAAGGAGAGGAACACGAGCGCTGGACTGGTGAAGGAGAGGAACACGAGCGCTGGTCTGGTGAAGGAGAGGAACACGAGCGCTGGTCTGGTGAAGTAGAGAAACACGAGCGCTGGTCTGGTGAAGGAGAGGAACACGAGCGCTGGACTGGTGAAGGAGAGGAACACGAGCGCTGGTCTGGTGAAGGAGAGGAACACGAGCGCTGGACTGGTGAAGGAGAGGAACACGAGCGCTGGACTGGTGAAGGAGAGGAACACGAGCGCTGGTCTGGTGAAGTAGAGAAACACGAGCGCTGGTCTGGTGAAGGAGAGGAACACGAGCGCTGGACTGGTGAAGGAGAGGAACACGAGCGCTGGACTGGTGAAGGAGAGGAACACGAGCGCTGGACTGGTGAAGGAGAGGAACACGAGCGCTGGACTGGTGAAGGAGAGGAACACGAGCGCTGGACTGGTGAAGGAGAGGAACACGAGCGCTGGTCTGGTGAAGGAGAGGAACACGAGCGCTGGTCTGGTGAAGGAGAGGAACACGAGCGCTGGTCTGGTGAAGGAGAGGAACACGAGCGCTGGTCTGGTGAAGGAGAGGAACACGAGCGCTGGTCTGCTGAAGGAGAGGAACACGAGCGCTGGTCTGGTGAAGGAGAGGAACACGAGCGCTGGTCTGGTGAAGGAGAGGAACACGAGCGCTGGACTGGTGAAGGAGAGGAACACGAGCGCTGGTCTGGTGAAGGAGAGGAACACGAGCGCTGGACTGGTGAAGGAGAGGAACACGAGCGCTGGACTGGTGAAGGAGAGGAACACGAGCGCTGGACTGGTGAAGGAGAGGAACACGAGCGCTGGTCTGGTGAAGGAGAGGAACACGAGCGCTGGTCTGGTCTGGTGAAGGAGAGGAACACGAGCGCTGGTCTGCTGAAGGAGAGGAACACGAGCGCTGGACTGGTGAAGGAGAGGAACACGAGCGCTGGTCTGGTGAAGGAGAGGAACACGAGCGCTGGTCTGGTCTGGTGAAGGAGAGGAAC
>JAPDVR010000019.1:1015651-1018151 GCA_026230005.1 Gila orcuttii | reverse complement strand
CAGCAGAGACTGTACTTCCTTCGCCAGCTGAGGAAGTTCAACTTGCCACAGGAGCTGCTGATTCAGTTCTACTCAGCCGTCATTGAGTCTGTCTTATGCACTTCCATCACTGTCTGGTTTGGCTCAGCTACCAAATCAGACATCAGGAGACTACAACGGACAGTCTGGACTGCGGAGAGGATCATTGGTGCCCCCCTGCCAAACCTCCAGGACCTGTACCAGAGAGCTGCACGGGTCCGATTTTGTAAATCCGCACCCGCCCGTACCCGCAGTGCTTAAAACCGCATCCGACCCGTTTTCCGACAGCAGCACTAATTAAAATCCGCAACCCGACCCGACCCGCTTAAAATAGAACCGAGACCCGACCCGCACCCGAAATAAAATTAGTTTAGCCAATCACATTATAGACACACTTTTTTCAAATTTGTATTACCTTTGGCGGCTTGCCTTAAGACAAGGACAACAGCCGAAGCTGTCAAAAAGCCGTCTATACAGAACAGTATAGTCTATACAGTCTATATAAAGTCTATACAGAACATGGTTAACGTTACCACAAAACAATGCAATTTCGTCTAGCACATCAGACAATTTCACACCACACATAGGCCTACTTAACAGTTTTAAATTAGACAATAACAACAGTGTACTGTAACAAAAGATAGAACTGGTGTTCGGTTTGTTACTGCAGGTATCTGCGTGCTTCCTCAGCGACGAAGTTCCATATTTTCGGCTATCGAACACGAAAACTTTAAGGCAGGTTTTGCATGCAGCAAAGCCTTTCACAATGTTGCTTTCTTCATCAGAGATGACTCCAAATTTCTCCCACACACTTGACTTGAGTTTCGATGAAGTGTTGTCGACAACTTTATAATCTCCTCTAGCTATTTTTTTTTCAACTCCTCACTATCCATCTAGACGACTCATGCAGCAGTTCGAGTGGTTGTGATTTTTTAAAAGTGAATGTAACGTTAGGCCTAGAGACTCATGGGAGGGCGCGGGCTCAAATAAACTAAAAAACAATTATTTTATCAACTTGAAATACAGGGCAGGCATAGTTTTGTAGATGTGTTCCTAAAAATATGCATTTATTTTTACATTTGCACGTGACTGTTTTGAACCCGTGTTTAGACCCGCGTTTCCCCGTGTCCGACCCGACCCGCATCCGTATCCGACACAGTTGGATATTTTTCACCCGTTTGAGCAAAATTTGCGGGTCACCCGTCGGGTACCCGAACCCGTGCAGGACTCTGACCTGTACTCTTCCAGAGTGAGGAAGAGAGCAGGTCAAATCATCACAGACTCCACTCACCCTGGACACCTCCTGTTTGAACTGTTACCGTCAAGACGGCGACTCAGATCACTGGCCACAAGAACATCTCGGCACAGGAACAGTTTCTTCCCACAGGCCATTTCCCTCCTGAACAGTTAACACTCCTCCCAAGGCATATGCCTTAAGTGCAATACTCCCACTGTTTAGTGCAATAGCCTACAACTCAGGTGATACTTATATGTAGATTTATTTATTTATAATATTCAAAACACTGTAAATATGTTCATAATCTGTAAATCTGGAAATGTCTATTCTGGATAAACCCATCTGTGATACTTTTATTCCCATATATTTATATTTTTATTTTTTATTCTTATAATTTGTAGTATTATGTTTCTTGTTGTATTTGTATATGTTCACTGGAAGCCTCAGTACCAAAAACAAATTCCTTGTGTGTGCAAGCACACTTGGCAATAAAGCTCTTTCTGATTCTGATCTATCCATCTATCTATCCATCTATCAACCATCCATCCATCCATCCATCCATCCATCCATCCATCCATCCATCCATCCATCCATCTATCTATCTATCTACCAATCTATCCATCAATCTATCTATCTATCTATCTATCTATCTATCTATCTATCTATCTGTCTATCCATCTATCTATCTACCATCTATCTAGCCATCTATCTATCTACCATCCATAATTGGCTATCCATCCATCCATCCATCTATCTGTCTATCTATCTATCTATCCATCTATCCATTCATCTATCTGTCTATCTATCTATCCATCCATCTATGTCTGTCTGTCTATCTATCTATCTATCTATCCATCTATCAACCATCCATCCATCCATCTGTCTGTCTATCCATCCATCCATCCATCCATCCATCCATCCATCCATCCATCTATCAATCTAGCCATCTATCTATCTATCTGTCTATCTATCTATCCATCTATCTATCAACCATCCATCCATATATCTACCATCCAACCATCTATCTGTCTATCTATCCATCTATCTATCCATCTATCTGTCTGTCTATCTATCTACCATCCATTAATCCATCCATCCATCTATCTATCTATCATCCATCTATCTATCTATCAACCATCCATCCATATATCTACCATCCATCCATCCATCTATCCATCTATCTATCCATCTATGTCTGTCTATCTATCTACCATCCATCAATCCATCCATCTATCTATCTATCTA
>JAPDVR010000019.1:1008151-1013151 GCA_026230005.1 Gila orcuttii | reverse complement strand
TTCTACAAAACAAAACTTAATAAGTGGTCAAAATCATGTGTCATAACTGACGGGAAGCACTGCGGACGGGGGAAAACATCTACACTGTAAATCAACCAGTCACCTAGCAGAAATATTAATTGTTAAGCCTTGAAAAATCTAATTTGTTTGTTATTTCTCAAGACCAACCTAGAATGTAAATAGGTTGTATTTTAGGCCTACAGTAGGCTACAGTAGGCCTATTCTTCTTAGTTTTTCTGGGTATATACTTATTTTATTTCTGCTCTGAACAGAAAAATGAGACACAAGGCAACCAAAAACAGTTTTAAAAACCTTTGTAACTTGTCAATCGGAGTCTGTTGGGCCCCAGCTTTTGAATTGTGTTAGTTCAAAATAACATACTTTTCAGAACAACTTCAGAAAACCAGACACGTTTAACAAAGTTGCATTCAACAAAAATCCTTAAACAAGTGTATTTTGTCAGGTAATTGTGACATTTAACCAATATTTGAGAAGCGTGAAACACTATTTGACTGAAATGGTTATCAGAAATAATCTCAGAAATGATTTGTTATTTAAAAAAAAGACTAAAATGTTTTGACTAAAACTTGACTAAGATATATTGAGTTTTCTTTTGACTAAAACTAGACTAAAATGACAAGACTTTTAGTCGACTAAAACTTGACTAACAAAAAAAGATATGTGAATGACTAAATATGACTAAAACTAACAAGGACATTTGGCACAAGACTAAGACTAAATTAAAAATTGGTGACAAAATTAACACTAGATGATCCATCCATCTATGTCTGTCTATCTATCTATCTATCTATCTATCTATCTATCTATCTATCTATCTATCTATCTATCTATCTATCTATCTATCTATCCATCTATCAACCATCCATCCATCCATCTGTCTGTCTATCTATCCATCTATCCATCCATCCATCCATCTATCCATCTATCTATCTATCTATAAATCTAGCCATCTATCTGTCTATCTATCTATCCATCTATCTATCAACCATCCATCCATATATCTACCATCCATCCATCCATCTGTCTATCTATCCATCTATCTATCCATCTATCTGTCTGTCTATCTATCTATCATCCATCTATCTATCTATCAACCATCCATATATCTACCATCCATCCATCCATCCATCCATCTATCCATCTATCTGTCTATCTATCTATCTATCTACCATCCATCTATCTGTCTGTCTATCTATCCATCTATCTACCCATCAATCTATCTATCAACCATCAATCCATATATCTACCATCCATCCATCCATCTGTCTGTCTATCTATCTATCTATCTACCATCCATCCATCCATCCGTCTATCTATCTATCTATCTATCTATCTATCTATCTATCTATCTATCTATCTATCTATCTACATTTAATTTTGTACTATTACAACATTATTTTCCTGTTATCTCTGTAAAGCTGCTTTGAAACAATCTGTATTGTAAAAGGCGCTATATAAATAAAGGTGACTTGATTTGATCTATAATCCATCCATCTATCCATCCATCCAGCCTATGAATTTTTCAGTTCTACTTCCTTACATTCAAATCCGAACGGCCACTGTCGCTGCCTCGAGTCCAACACTTCAAACTCAATTGAAACCTGACATTCATGCACAATCCTGACACACACCTTGACATCATAAGATCAGATCACACACGTCCAGCGGTGTGTGTGTGAGAAACACGATCGCTAGTTCATTCTGAGAGACACATTTGGCTGCTAAACGTTAAAGGACACGATTGACATGTTAAAGAGCCTCTCGAATGCATCACTAAAATCTCCTCAGCGCTGGGATTTGCCGAAAGCACTCATGGGCTCTTCATCAAGCACTGTAACAAGCCACAAATGCTCGGGCTTAATGAATTATTAAATGCGAGTCAATAAAGGATAAATAAAAACAACAAATGCAACCTTTGGGTATTTAATTAGCAGAGGTGGAGCGCTGCATTTCTAATGCGTTTCATGCTAATCGCTATTGAGATCTCACTCGGGCCAGCAGATTTCCCCCGATCCATCAGAGGCTTGTTGATTCACGTCGACGCGGTTCCACTCATTAATAGTCCGTTAGCGAGGAGACCGGAGGCTGTCAGACGACTTACAAATCAATGCTCACCCTTTCCTAACAGTGGACCGGAGAGTCAGCGATCTGAGGACTGGGTTATTCTCTCGCTGAGCTTTATTTACAGTCCGGCAGGTGAAAATCCTGCATCTGATCACTTACAGTAACAGCACCCGTGACTTTAATATTCATAAACGAGTGAGGAAAATCAAAAACAAATGTGCAACTGTGGCGTGTGTTTTTTTTTAGAAAACTATCAACAAACTCACAGCTCTGCAAAATAAAAGTTGGGTTTAAATTAAAGAAATAATACTTTTTTTTTTTTTTGAGATTATAGATTATCAAAATCTTTTTGCCCAAAAATTAAAGAAATTGTTGAAATAAAAAAAATAAAAAATGCATAAATATAAACAGATGACAGAATTTCTGAAAACTAAATATTCATAAATTTTTTTTATTATTTAAAAAAAAAAAAAGAATCCAGAAGAATTTGGGAAAAATAAAACATTTAATCCCAAAAGTAAATTTGGGAGGGAAAAACATATTTCATAGGCCCCTATTATTGTTGTTAAAATTGTAAAAAATTATTAAAGTTTGATTAATTCAATTGATGACATCTTTTTTATTATAAAAATTTAGCTAAACCATTGGAACAGAATCCATAAAAAAAAATCTGAATTAGGAAAAAAATAAGGCTCTATCAATAACATTTTCATAAATGATTACATTTTTAAAGTTTTATGATTTCAATGAATTAGCCATCTTTTTCCTTATGAAGACAGAATGACCTTTGACCTGACACTCCAGGAACACTGACACACACACACGGCTAATGATGAGCTGCAGCATTAAGATGCTTTTAGCTGCATTAATAATGCTGATGGTGTGTGTGTGTGTGTGTGTGTTAATATCACACACAAACAAACGCACTCTGTGAGAGATGTGCCAAATGAAGGGTAAGCAAAGTCAGTTTGCTGTAATTAAGGAAAGTCTCTTAGAGGACGGCGTCTGTGTGAACGGGAAACTCACACCAACACACACCTGCCACAACCAAGAGAAATGAGCACGCTGAGTGATTCACTCCGTGTGTGTGTGCGCGTGTGTGTGTGTGTGTGTGTGTGTGTGTGTGTGTGTGTGTGTGTGTGTGTGTGTGTGTGTGTGTGTGTGTTTTAGAGGGCCGCTCATGAAATTAAGCATTTCAGATTGGAGGATATTGTCGACGGAAAGGTCACCCTAACCCTGGATCTGCTTCATTCATAAAGTAACACAACCGTTATTATTATCAAAATAAAACAATAAAACACATGAACTGATTAAATGTAAAGCTTCAATGTAAATCTACCAAAGGCAAATAAATGTAAATGTAATATAAAACACACACACACACACTCTCTCTACTGTGTGAGTGAGTGTGTGTGTGTGTGTGTGTGTGTGTGTGTGTGTGTGTGTGTGTGAATGTGTGTGTGTGTGTGTGTGTGTGTGTGTGTGTGTGTGTGTGAGAGAGAGAGAGAGAGTATGTGTAACATGCACAGACTGAACCATAAGAGTTAAACAAGAATTCCTTTAATGTGGAATTACTTAGCGACATTCACTCTTTAAGTGCCATAATGGTGTTAGTGTGTGTGTGTGTGTGTGTGTTTCAGGACAGTGTGTGTGAGGCCGGTTTCCTTCATGTTAATCCCCGTCGGCACAGGAGCCGTTCATCAGGAGCTGCTCACTAATGCATGGAGCAGCAATAAAATTAACCTTGTGCCAATTGTTTTCTCACACGTGTGACGGGCCGCCGGCAGCTCATCCGTTACGCAGGAGATGATGAGCGAGTGTGTGTGTGTGTGTGTGTGTGTGTGTGTGTGTGTGTGTGTGGCAGCGGTGCGCTCAACGGCACACGAGCTCAAACATCACAAGACGGCACTCAGAGAAACACCAGATCAGTCATTCTCAGACACAAACCGTGATCTCTAGAGACTGATATCAACATTATACATTCAGGCATTAATATATGGAGAAAAAATATTTTGCTCAGTTACATTAGATTTTTTTAGATTAGATGGAGTGCATTGTGTTTTGATATATATATATATATATATGAGTGTGTGTGTGTGTGTAAATATGTATGTATCTTAGTATATACAGTATATACACACATACTTGAAAACATGCATAAATAAATACACAAAACAATAAATACATGAACTGCAAGAACTGATTAAATGTGAAGTTTCAATGTAAGTCTACCAAATGCAAATTAATGTAAATATAATATAAAACAAATATTAGGTAAAAAATTAATGTTTTTCACTAGAGATTGGTGTGTGTGTGTGTGTGTGTGTGTGTGTGTGTGTGTGTGTGTGTGTGTGTGTGTGCGCGCAAATGCATGAATGTAAATGTAATATAAATCAAAAATAAGAGAGAAAGAGATGGAGGAGAGAGAGAGAGAGAGAGAGATGAACGAGAGAGAGATGAACGAGAGAGAGAGAGGGAGAGATGAACGAGAGAGAGAGAGAGAGAGAGGGAGAGATGAACGAGAGAGAGAGAGAGAGATGAACGAGACAGATAAACGAGAGAGATGGACGAGAGAGAGAGAGAGATGGACGAGAGAGAGAGAAAGATATACGAGAGAGAGAGAGAGGGAGAGATGAACGAGAGAGAGAGAGAGAGATGAACGAGACAGATGAACGAGAGAGAGATAGACGAGAGAGAGAGAGAGAGAGAGAGAGAGAGAGAGAGAGAGAGAGAGATGGACGAGAGAGAGAGAGAGAGATGGACAAGAGAGAGAGAGAGAGAGAGAGAGAGAGAGATGGACGAGAGAGAGAGAGAGAGATGGACAAGAGAGAGAGAGAGAGATGGACGAGAGAGAGAGAGAGAGAGAGAGAGAGATACGAGAGAGAGAGAGAGATGGAAAAGAGAGAGATGGACGA
>JAPDVR010000019.1:973151-1005651 GCA_026230005.1 Gila orcuttii | reverse complement strand
TTTAATTACTTCATTTTTATACCAAATGAGGACGTCCCTAAAGGGACACACACACACACACACACACACACACACACATACAGACAGTAAAATGTTTCTCTACATCTGTATCCCGTGTTGTTTCCCCTCAGTGTCATTCTTCAGAAGCTCTTCTGTGTGTAAGTGTCTCTGACGGGAGTGATTGCATTACAGCGTCCGACAGCACACACACACACACACACACACACACTCTCCGACAGCATCGACACGACCTTAATCTCACCGGGACACGGATAACAGTGTGTGTTATCAGCCGTCAGCGGGATTCATCCGCAGGACACACACACACACACACACACACTTCATCTTAAACTAAAAAAAACTATCTTATGCTTCTTCTCCAGTAAATGTATCTTGATTTAAGAACTTATATATTTGTGCTGGAAAACAAGACAGAAACACTGAGGAAGAATAGTTGAATAGATGATGAAATGTTAGATTTATATTTAAAATATTATACATGTATTTATATTTGTATCTACATGAATGATCCATTAAGCACTATATAACGCCACACACACACACACACTGAATAAAAGCGCTCGCATCATGACGTCTCTAAGTAAAGCTGCGGGTCGCCGTGTTTGAGCAGAAGAACAGCGTGTCCGATGTAACGCATTGTGACAGGAACACTTTATATCTCACACACACACGCTGTGGTAATAAGGGGCGGACATCAGTGCACATCATTACCCATGAGCCTTTGGGCCCCGGGGCAGAGCGGCATGATAAATATTAATGATGTGGAACTAGTGAACGGCGATGCTTCCTCTAATTGACATTTTACCTCCTGTATCCTTTACAAGAGCGATAAAAAACACGCTGTCACTCAAACACAGCCAGACACACACGCATCATCAGGCCAGATTCACACCGAACGATTCATTTCAAGAGGAATCACTTCAAATGAATCACTCGTTATCCTGCGATATTAAACCCGGAACAAACAGAGGTTGTGATTCATCGACACTAAAGACACTATATAAACTCTAGAAAATCTTGGGTCCTTTTTTTTACCCTAATCCTGGGTTGAGCCTTTTGGGTCCATTTTTTTGTTATTTTTTTCAGTGTTTGGGTAGTTTTTGAGTAACCCAGATCCTGGGTCAGACTTAACAACCCAGTGTTTGGGTAGTTTTTGCGTAACCCACATCCTGGGTCAGACGTAACAACCCAGTGTTTGGGTAGTTTTTGCGTAACCCAGATCCTGGGTCAGGCGTAACAACCCAGTGTTTGGGTAGTTTTTGCGTAACCCAGATCCTGGGTCAGACGTAACAACCCAGTGTTTGGGTAGTTTTTGCATAAACCAGATCCTGGGTCAGACGTAACATCCCAGTGTTTGGGTAGTTTTTGTGTTGCCCAGATCCTGTGTCAGACGTAACAACCCAGTGTTTGGGTAGTTTTTGTGTTGCCCAGATCCTGGGTCAGACATAACAACCCAGTGTTTGGGTAGTTTTTGTGTTGCCCAGATCCTGGGTCAGACATAACAACCCAGTGTTTGGGTAGTTTTTGCATAAACCAGATCCTGGGTCAGACGTAACAACCCAGTGTTTGGGTAGTTTTCTTGTGTTACCCAGATCTTAGGTCAGACATGATGTAACCCAGGGGTTGAGTTGTTTATTGCAGGCTTTTTGTGACCTCTTCAGGAGAGAGCAGAGCAGCTCCGTCAGAGTGTCTTCAGTAAAATACAGATTTGTGTAATTTTTTTGTATCTATAAATTCGTTTTTGTTCTGTATATCGTTTAATTTTATGCAAAGCATCACACAGGGGCGATGTGAGTCGCCTACACAAGTTTTTTGCGTGATGGAAACGCCTGATGCCATGCATAACATTTTATGATTTTATTAAAAAAATATACAGAATATAAATACGTATGTTAAAAAATGTCTCAAAACTGTAGACTGATTGTTTATGGGCCGGTTATGGAGTGATATTTGTGCTGCGAGTCTGAAGTTATAAGTTCGGCTCGAGATCCAGTGCGTTACAGTGGAGACGCACAACAGAGACCCGGCCATCACACTTCATCACATACAGGTTTCAGTTTTACTTCTATATCTGTTAAACGAGCTTAAATATATGCAATATGTATTAAAAACGATAGAAAATATGCTCAAAAATAAAGGAATTATCATGCAAACCAGTGGTTGTGTGGAGTATTTTTTTTAAAGTTTAGTGGATTTAAGTTAATAATCCGTAAACATTAAATTTATGTAAGAAGAAAAAAAAAGCTAGTACTATAGTAAAAATGAATAGTTAACCTATAGTTAAAATCAACCCATTATGCTGGGTTAAAGAAACAACCCAATTTGCAAGGTAAAATTAACCCAACATGTTTTCGGTCCTATATTTACTCAGCCCTTGGGTTGTTTTTAACCCAAGGGCTGAGTAAAGAAATTGGGTTAAAACAACCCAATTTGTTCTATATTGCATGTATTATTCTTGAACTGTTCTGTCTTATATTTACCCAGCCCTTGGGTTGTTTTTAACCCAGTTTTTTTAGTGTGTGTATATATACATATATATATACATACATATACACATACATATATATATATATATACACAGATACACACACACACACACACATGCACAAACATACCAACATCTTTCATATTACAAGACAGAAATGAAACGTTTTCTCTCTCAGGACGAGACAAACACCGTCTGTCTCTCTCAACTCACATTATCTGAAAATTGACATCTCGAGCAGACAACAAACAGTTACCCGAGCAAAACACACCCAGTGTGTGTTGTGTGTGTGTGTGTGTGTGTGTGTGTGTGTGTGTGTGGTGAAATGGCACGTGTCTGTCTGAGCGCAGGTTATTGACTGTCTGAAACACCGTAACTCTCGGATCACATCCACTCAAACACAGACTGTCAGATAATACAACACTATCACTCGTTTATGTGCATCTTTTGCAGACAATCTTCCTCTTGCTCAGTGTTTCGGTCTCGTTTTCCAGCACTAATATATAAACATCCTCAAATCAAGACACATTTACTGGAGAAGAAGCAGAGAGACATCAGATACATCTTGTTTTATGAGAAACCGATCCAAATGAAGCGAGTTTGTGCTTAAAATGAGGACAAATATCTGCCAATGGAGACAGAAATAAACTAAAATCAAAGAGAAAACAGGAATATTTTTTTTAACCCATTTGCAAATATTTGTTTTATTGTTTTAATCATAAACTCACTTCATTTTAATCTCAGAAAACTTAATATCTTCAGTAATTCTGCTTCTCCAGTAAATCTTGATTTAAGAATGTTTAAGAATATTTGTGCTGATCAATATCTGTAATAAATGTATGATTTATATTTTTAATATTATCCATATATTCATATTTGAATGTAAATGAACGATCTATTAAGCGTCATATCAATCTTAATTTTTCTTTAAATACTTAAATTGCATTAGAATATAGAACAATTCTATATAAAACAATAGTGGATTTAACATCATAATTTAGTTTTTTTATATAACCTTCTCCCTTTAAATACTTTGATCAGTTCAAGAATAATACATGCAATTTTTTTTTTTTTTTAAGAATTAAAAGAGTTTTCATGTCTATCCTTGTATTGTATTTAAATCGAGTCTTAAAACTTTATTTCAGGATTGCTTTTAATTGACTTATTTTGTTGTTTATTTTTCAGTGCTTTATCTTTTTTTGCTCTCTACTTTGTGTTTAATTGATATTGTTGTGCTTGCTTGTGTTGTAAAGCGGTTTGTGAATGCAATTTTAAAGGCGATATACAAAAACTTATTATTAATGTTCAGCATTGTTTTTTAGAGAGAGTAATTAGTACAATAATAGTTCCACTGTTAATTACTTTTTAGTGTAAACACTGAGTATCAGCAAACAACATACCAAAATATTATAATCTTGAATAACTGATCTAGTGAATAGAGTTTCATTTCCTTCTTCTTCATTTAATGAATATATGCAATTTTATATAGTTCATTTAGAAAGAATTAAAAGAAGGTTTTCCCGTCAATGCTTGTATTGTTCAGATGGTCGAGGTTGATCTGGGATTTAGAAAGTAGTAATGCAACACTTTTTAGAGAGAGTGATTAGTACAGTAATCGTTCCACTGTTAATGATGTAATCAGAAGCTAATAATTCATTATTTTTTTAGGGTAACTTACCCAACACTGAGTATCAGAAAACAGCCTGACAACATGTTATAATCTTGAATAACTGATGTAATGAATTGAGTTTCATTTCCTTCTCTTCCTAAAACTCTGGATTTATTCCTGGGTTTGTGCTTCCATCTAGTGGCGACAGCAGGAAGTGTTTATGAATCTGAAGAAGAATCACTGATGAAACGGAGATGTTTCAGGAAAAAGCCCCTCAAATTATTTTTCTTACTGAGAATTTTTAAATATTTGGACTGGAAACAAAACAAAAATACTAATTAAGAAAAGCATTTTATGCAGTGCTCCTGCAGGACAGTTCAAATCTTTACAGTAATAATAAAGTGTGTTTGTGTAGTCAATTATTTTCTACAGGCATTAAACATAAAAACTACATGATTTTTAACTCACTTAAATAAATCTAATAGCTAAAGAGTTTCAAAAGTGAATATGAACTGTTTTATAGTCCTCTAAAAATCCCTGAAACGCACACACACACAGATCTCTTTAAACTGGTGTGTGTTACTGATGTGTTTTGAGTTTGTGCACTACAGCTGTGGTGGATGTGTAGCTGTAAATGTCTCAGTGGTTCGTTACCGTTCTGTGCCCATCGTTCGTAATCTTAAACACTCTTCTTTAAAACATGACGTTTTATTTCACGCTTGTGTGTTCATGTTTCGCTGTATTGACGTATTTTGGTCCGCAAACATGACAGTATTTTTTTTACTGATTTAGCATCATTCTCTTTCTATGAAACTCCATAGTTCCAACTCCATAGTTCCAACTCTATAGTTCCAACTCCATAGTTCCAACTCCATAGTTCCAACTCCATAGTTCCAACTCCATAGTTCCAACTCCATAGTTCCAACTTCATAGTTCCAACTCCATAGTTCCAACTCCATAGTTCCAACTCCATAGTTCCAACTCCATAGTTCCAACTCCATAGTTCCAACTCCATAGTTCCAACTCCATAGTTCCAACTCCATAGTTCCAACTCCATAGTTCCAACTCCATAGTTCCAACTCCATAGTTCCAACTCCATAGTTCCAACTCTATAGTTCCAATTCCATAGTTCCAACTCCATAGTTCCAACTCCATAGTTCCAACTCCATAGTTCCAACTCCATAGTTCCAACTCTATTAATTTTTTTTTACAACACTTATAAAAAGCTGGTGCGGCAGTGTGCACTTCACTTTCACTTTTAAATTAGCGCCAATTCATCCTTCGCAGGGAGTTTGATTGACATGCGATCTGACCAATCAAAATCCACCATTTTTCGTCCGACAAAGCAGTCAGAAGTAGATTAATGTCGGTGGATTTGAACTTGGCTTTAACTGAGGCAATCTATCATGACACATTAAAGAGACACAAAACGGTAGGCCTATTTATTGTTTAATTTTCTTTGACTGACCAAATTTGAAAGCTGAGACCTTGTTTCATATTAAATATGACCTGCTCGGTCCTGTCTGTCAGTGTCCTCTATTTTTCACTGCTTGAGAACATGTGTTGAATCCGAAATCGCCCCCTAAACCCTCATTCACTAAGTTACGCCTATTCCCTACGTTAGTCCACTAATACTGTTCACTAAAGGAGTGAATGAAAACGAGTGTGTGTGTGTGTGTGTGTGTAATAGGCAGGACTATTTTAAACGTAAATATTTTTAACGCTTTAAACTTTTTTTTTGCCGTCCTGCGTGGGCAAGTGATGAAACCGGTGTTGCGACTGAACACCGTGTAACACCGACTACCGTAGCAAGCCTAATCTTTATATGATCAGGTTTGATCTGAACGCAGTCGTTTAGACGTTAAAAAGAAAAACATCGGCAATCTTTTGAACAACACTAGCGAAACCTTACAGACCTCATATCCAGACTTGTGCCTTCTCCAAACACACACACACACACACACACTCGCGCTCTACACTCGACCACTTGTCTACTTGTATGACGTATTTCCTCTATTTGGCCCAAGTGTTCAAGTAGGCGTAAAGTACGGTGGCCCAGAAGTGCAAAACAAATTTATAAACACAATGAAAAGACTAAAAACAAATTTACAAGTTAAAAACACAATAACATTTCCGAAAAAAAAAATAACAAATCAGAAAACAACGACAAATCAGACAAAACAGAAGCAGGGTATACGTGGCGAATGGAATACTGACCGCTGATTGGACGAGACATCTGTCAATCTGATGTTTTCTGACTTGTTAATTTGTTTTTAGTCTTTCCATTGCATTTATAAATTTGTTGTTTTGTTTTCAGAATTGTGTTTTGTTTTGCACTTCTGGGCCACCGTAGTAAAGACTGCAAGTGTGTGTAGAACTTTTAATTACTCGATGGGACACACTTATAGTTTTGCAAAAATGCAAGTGTTTACAGAGCTTTTATTTATTATATTTTCAATACTTTGCATTTTAAAGGGGTCATGAACTAGCTTTTTAAAAAATGTTATGTTGTTGTCTGAGGTCAACTTCAACAACGTTCGCTTGGTTTTTACATTCAAAAACATCAAAATGAACAAGTAATAGGCTATTTTCTACCCTAGTTTTGAGCCTAGCTCAAAAACGCTCGGTTTTTATGGGCGTCTCGCATTGAAGACTTGGAAGTAAACGCCCACTGCTGTGAGTGCATAACAGTTTTATGGCTTATCAAGCGTGTGTGAGTGCTGAGCGCATGAGGACCAGGAGCAGTGGCGCCCCCTGGTGTCACACACATGAACACACTCACTGTGAACTGCTCCTGGGATTTGTAGTTCTTGTCGAGGTAAACTCGTGCACGGTTGTAGTCCTTCATGGCGTCGCTGGACAGAAGCTCTCTGACGACAACACACACACAAACACACAACATGAGCTTCTGGAGCATCTACAGTCACAGTATACACATGTACAGTTACATATACCTCAGGGAATCTGCAGGGTTTAAATCAAATTTAAGGCTTTTAAAGAAAATTAATACCATATGGGCAGGTAGAGCAAGTGTGTGAGAGAAAGAGTCTCTCTATATGTGTGTGTGTGTGTGCGTGTGTGTGTGTGTGTGTGTGTGTGTGTGTGTGTGTTTGTGTTTGTGTGTGTGTGTGTGTGTGTGTGTGTGTGTGTGTGTGTGTGTGTGTGTTTGTGTGTGTGTGTGTGTGTGTGTGTGTGTGTGTGTGTGTGTGAGAAAGAGAGATTTTTTTTAATACTTTTATTCATCAAGGACGCATTAAGTTGATTAAAAGTGACAGTAAAGACATTTATAATGTTGCTAAAGATTCTATTTCAAATAAATGCTTTTCTTTTGAACTTTCTATTCATCAAAGAATCCTGAAAAATAAAATGTATCAGTTTCCACAAATATATGAACTGTTTTCAACACTGATAATAATCAAAAAAGTGTTTCTTGAGCATCAAATCATCATATTATAGTGATTTCTGAAGGATCATGTGACACTGAAGACTGGAGTAATGATGCTGAAAATTCAGCTTTGATCACAGGAATAAATTACACTTTACTATATATTCACATAGAAAACAGCTGATTTACACTGGAATAATATTTCACAATTTTATAGATTTTACTGTATTTTTAACCAAATAAATGCATGATGTATTATCATGGTGTTTTATTAACATGCACTATGAAAATTATTATTCTTTGAAGTGCCGTATGTCATTAATAATCATTTAGAACTGTTTTATCTTCTAATACAATCATAACTAAACCAACTTACAGTAATTAGTTTAATCCAAGTAGATGTTGGCCTGCTAAATTATTACATTAATCACTGTGATTGTGAATATGTGCTTACAGTTTTAAAGGATATTATGGAATACGTTAAAATAAAACATGCTAATTTAGGGCTTTAATTGATTTGATTAATTTGATCAACATTGTAATAATTTTTATTTATTTTTTTTTATTTAAAAGCTCCAAAATTTCGACAGCAGAAACTAATAGGCTAACAAGTAAAAAAGTCCTCAAAGTATTATAGTACGAAAGTAAAAAGACGTTAATATGATAAAACCAGCTAATTATAAACTATAGTAGGACAAATACAATAGAACAAATCCTCAAGCTATTCATTATAAACCATATGACAAGAAAGTTTATAGGGTTGCTAGTGACCTGAAGTATGTAATAGTGCAAGTATATTTTGTTCTGCACAACAATAACTGAATCTCTGATGACTGCAATTCACATTTATTCCTCAAGGTGGCGATGTTTGATAAACAATGATGACGTGATAATTACCATTGTAATCATCACATCATTACATGTTTACATTACATTTACATTCTGTACCATTTGTTTACATTAGTTCATATATATATATTTGGAATGGGTCTGTGTGTGTGCACAGTGCTGTACAAGCGCACAGGTGTGTGTGTGTGTGTGTGTGTGTGTGTGTGTGTGTGTGTGTGTGTGTGTGTGTGTGTGTGTGTGTGTGTGTGTGTGTGTAAATATTGCCTTTAATAATGAGAGCATATGGAAAAGCAACTGTTTGATCAGGAACTCGAGAACTTACTATCACCTGCTCAGGGACTACGAGCTATTTAGCTAATTCTGGCACATTTACATTGAAGTTTTACTACGGTGTTGATTAATGTGCATTGTCCCTGTTAAAATAAAAAAATAGACTTACTTGATGAAACTGTCCACATGTGTCATGGAGGCTTCGTAGTTCTTCCCACCGACCTCCTGACAGTGAACAGCCACAAACTGAGGCCTGTGAGCCTGAACCGTCTGTGTGTGTGTGTGTGTGTGTGTGTGTGTGTGTGTGTGTGTGTGTAGGAGGGAGAGAGAGAGAGAGAGAATTAGTTAAACAATTATTTATTATTTATAAATGATTATATTAACAATTTAAAAATTAAACAATAAAACAATTTCAACATTTATTAGGTGAAAAAGGGAGACTGTATCTAGTAGCAGCAAGATATACTGATGCCGGTCACAAAAAGAGAGAGGAGTCAACTAACACACACTCACACCCTCACACACTCACACACACACACACTCACACACACACACACTCACACCACACTCACTGAAATCTAAATTGTTCATAGAATTCTGAAATGTTGATAAATGTTCTACTTACCTTTTTTTTTTTTTTATCTATTTATTTTTATGTATGTATATGTATGATTAAAAATGCTTTGGCAATACACTGAAACAATTGTCATGCCAATAAAGCACATTTGAATTGAATTGAATAAAGAAGAGAGAGAGATGTGAGACATACTGGAGATGAAGAAAGAATAGAACAGATGTTAGAAATGAAAGCATGAATCAGTTTCTTCACATCATCATTTACATCTGAGCATATTTAGATTTTTATAACTTTACTAAAACAATTGCGCAAAATAACTTATGTTATTCTGGATTTACTTAGAAGGTAAAATATAATACAACTGAAAAACAAAAACAAATTCAAAGAGTAGAATAATAAATACAATTAAAAAATTGTAATGTATAAATATATATAAATACACACACATTAAAATCTTAAAAAATATAATATATAATATGAAAAATACAACATAATATAAAATAAAATGAGTAAAATAATAAATAAAATACACTAAAATAAAAAATGAAATATATAAATATATACACAAAAATGATTATAAAATATTACATTAAAATGTAAAAAATATAATATACAATAATATTAAAAAAGTTAAATAATGATTTCCATTACACGAGAGTAGATGTTAAAACTTCATGCTGATTTGTACTCGGCTTTCGCCAAGATAAGCACCAACTAAGACGTAGCTTTACAGTAAACTATGCTTCTCCATCCATTTACGCTTCTTTCCATATGGTGATGTGAATCTCCTTCTGTCTGCAACCACAGTGCAGTCCCCTCATGACAACCGTCTGGATTGAGCCGAGTAGGGGACATCTCTAGGGTCTTCAAGTGGGCACCTTCCGTCCTCAGTGTTTCTTCGACTAGCCCACGACACCTCAAGAGGGCTCGACAGTGACTCTGGCGTCCCAGAGTCCCCCCCCTCTCCGTCCCCCACTCAACTCAGCCCAGCTTACTGACCTCTATATCCCTCCTGCTGCTGAGGTTGCTCCTTCCTCGTAGTTCACATGTGACCTAACCACAATCTCTCACAATCTCTCCACAACCTGACCATACGCCCCAACCCGTTTGACTAAGGCTGTCGAGCCCCAATGCGGACGTTAAAGCGGTCAGTGGCAACGGTTCCGTATGGCATACTACCGCAAACCACAATATCTGTCCAAACACCAATCCTCATTCACACAAAATACACAGGAACGTAATAACTGTAACTACTATTAGGGCTGTCGCGGTGAAGGAATTTCCCTTGCGGTAATTTTGAGTGGCTCAATAGCGCGATATGCGGTTTTACCGCCATTTATTTATTTATATTTATTTGTTGCTATATAAATACGTGTTATGATGTGGTCAGCATACACAAAAACAACGTAACCAATGTAACCGAAACTAAACAGCGTCTCTGCGCATTGAAAGACTGTCACTCAGCGCGCAGTTGTTACGCCAACGGACTGTCTTTGAGTGAGTCATTAAACCGTTCATTCAACGAAAACGTTCAAAAAAGCTGATTCCTTAAATGATAGATGTAATGAAACAAGGTGTTAATTATTTTTTAACTTTGAGCTCCACTTTTCAAGGCTCAGCTGGCCAGCAATGCTTCACTTTTGGGCAAAGCTGAAGCAATGCTTCACTTAATAGAGACCAATGGCATTGATTCAATGCGTGACTCGCTGCTTTCCCCCCACGGCTTCCTCGCGCTGTGTAATGCTGACCAGCACTGACGCCATTCATGGTAAATACCCTTACACGTTAAAAGGATGATAGCCCACGACAAATATTTCGCTTTCCTTGGAAACGGCAACCTTTTCACGATGACTTGACTTCAAAGACAGACGCAGGTAATCACACGCGCTCAGTCGATCACATTCACTGTCTGTTTAAGCTTAAGTCCAAATCCACGAATCCTCTGTACAAATCACCATGATAAACAGTCTTGTTATCATTATTAACTTATTTAACATTCAATACATATGGTACGAACTATGAAGGGTAGCCTTATGAAAAAAGAAAACGCGGTTTGCGGTTGCTGCGGTTACTTGCATTCCTCTGCGGTTGGCCTGTCAGTAGCGCGGTACTGCAATATTGCGGTTATCGCGACAGCCCTAACTACTATGCAAACTATACAAATAAACCAACAGACTCTTCAAATTTTCAAGAATTTTTCTAAACCGTAGCATGGCGGCCTGTACACAGCCAGCCAGAATCTTTCCGTCTCAACCACAGCCAGTTGCTGCTCCTCTCTCCTGCTTCAGATAAGTTCTTTACTGTGCGACGCAACTCTTGGCCACTGAATCCGACGTCTCTGAGGAACCGGGTTGTAGAGTGTGCCACAAAACCTCGACAACCCACTTTCACTGGATAAACCTGGACTCTCCATCCTCGCTGTTCTGCTTCAGTGGCCAGACGAGCATACTGCAGTTTCTTCCTCTCATATGCCTTATCTACCGCATCCTCCCATGGCACTGTTAACTCTATCAGTTGAACAATGCGTGCTGATCCAGACCACAAAACAATATCTGGTCGTAGGTTAGTGGTGGCAATCTCAGGTGGAAAAATAAGCCGTTGATCAAGATCAGCCAGCATCTTCCAGTCCCTAGCAGCTTCCAGTTGTCCTGAGCGAGAATTGGTTTTAACACCTTTTCTTGGTGGTTGCTCGCCTGGGCGGAGGAATATTGTCTTCTGCGTGTAATGTTTTGCTAGAACAGGTGGCAATTTATTGGTCATGTTATGCTTGTCTTCCAATGCTAAAGCCAAACATCGGAGTACTTGGTCATGGCGCCAAGTAAACCGACCTTGGCTAAGAGCCACCTTACATCCTGTCAAAATGTGCCTTAATGTGGCAGGTGATGAACACAAGGGACAAGAGGGATCCTCTCCTACCCAGAGGTTTAGGTTCCGGTATTGATGGGAGAACATCATATGTTGACCTGATAAGGAAACTGATCCTACTCTCTTCTATTGACCAAAGGTCTTGCCAGCCCATCTTGCGTTGTTCCACACTCTCCCATCTCATCCACTCTCCCTGCTGGGCCTGGGAAATGGCCTTTATACACCTCATCCTCTCCTCCTGCTTTCGCACCTCATTGACTACCAGCTTCCTCCTTTGAGCTGGGCCTGCCTTGTGCCATTTAGGAGGAGCTAAACTGAGCCCAAAACCCCCTCTTCCATGCTGTACCTGTCCCACGATATCCCCAATTTGAAAGGCAGCCTTTGCCTCTACTACAGCTTTCTTTGCTGACCACTTTCTACCAGTTTTTAACACAGGTGCTGCCTCCCTTACACATTTGTCGCGTGACTCTACTTTATAAATAAAATACCATTTACTACATTATTATATTACGCTGTGTGTGAGTGTGTGAACGTGTGAGTGTGTGTGCGTGAGCCTGAGGGAGAAAGAGAGAGAAAGTGTGTATGTGCGTAGGACTGTCACGATAACAAATTTTGCTGGACGATAAATTGTCCAAGAAATTATTGCGATAAACAATAATATTGATAATAAACGATAATATTGTCATTCTGAGACCATTTTCATCTAAAATAATGATAATGGCATAATAATGCAGGTACACTTTTTCAAAGATCAATAAACTTTTATTTCTAAAGACTATTTATGAACAAAACAACCAAAAACATTAAAAGCAATGGACTCTGTGTGTGTGTGTGTGTTAGTTTGTGTGTGTGTGTGTGTGTGTGCTCGCGTCTCATTTGAGTATGTGCTTGAGTTTGTGTGTGTGCGCATCTCGTGTGTGTAGAGTTTGCGTGTATGTTCGTGAGCGACTTTAGGTGTGCCGTTGTGCATTTCATTTGTATTTGTTTGAGCATTCAGCAGTATACATGTATGTTTGACTACTTAGTATATGTGTATTCAAGTGTTTCATATATGTGTGTGTGAATGAAGTTTGATTTAAGCCCTAGACGGCGTCTCATATGAGGGAGAGCGAGCGCGCGCGAGAGAGAGAGAGGGACGAGCGAGAGGTAGTGCTGCGCGAATGCCCTACGGCGCTCTGCAATCAAATACCATTTTAAATAGGCTCAGTAAAAAAAAAGAATAATAATAAAAAAATAAAAAAAAACATTCGAAAATCAACGTGTGGCAGAGAGTTGTCATCCAGTCTCTTTGGTAGAGAGAGAGAGAGAGACGAGGAAAACAAACAAGCATTCAAATGGAAATTATCGCGGCCGGAAAAATTATCGAGCTCATTTTTTTTATCGTGCGATTAATTGATTTATTGATTATCGCGACAGGCCTATATGTGCGTGAGCGTGAGTGAGTGAGTGTGTGTGTGTGAGCGTGTGAGAGTGAGTGAGTGAGTGAGTGAGTGAGTGAGTGAGTGAGTGAGTGAGTGAGTGTGAGCGTGTAAGAGTGAGTGTGTGAGTGAGCGTGTGAGTGAGTGTGTGAAAATGAGCGTGTGAGAGTGAGCGTGTGAGAGTGAGTGTGTGAGCGTGTTTGAGAGTGTGTGAGCGTGTGAGTTTGTGAGAGTGAGTGTGTGAGAGAGTGTGTGAGAGAGTGTGTGAGCGTGTGAGTGTGTGAGCGAGTGTGTGAGAGTGAGTGTGTGAGTGGGAGAGTGTGTGAGCGAGTGTGTGAGAGTGAGTGTGTGAGAGTGTGAGAGTGTGAGTGAGTGTGTGAGCGTGTGTGAGCGTGTGTGAGAGTGTGTGAGAGTTTGTGAGAGTGAGTGTGTGAGAGAGTGTGTGAGCGTGTGTGAGTGTGTGTGTGAGCATGTGCGAGTGAGTGTGTGAGCGTGTGTGAGAGTGTGTGAGCGTGTGAGAGTGAGTGTGTGTGAGAGAGTGTGTGAGAGAGTGTGTGAGCATGTAAGAGTGTGTGAGAGTGAGCGTGTGAGAGTGAGTGTGTGAGTGTGTGAGTGAGTGTGTGAGCGTGTGTGAGAGTGTGAGCGTGTGTGAGCGTGTGTGAGTGTGTGAGAGTGTGTGAGTGTGTGTGAGCGTGAGTGAGTGTGTGAGAGTGAGTGTGTGAGCGTGTGAGCGTGTGAGAGTGAGTGTGTGACCGTGTGAGAGTGAGTGTGTGATCGTGTGTGAGAGAGTGTGTGAGCGAGTGTGTGACCGTGTGTGAGAGAGTGTGTGAGCAAGTGTATGAGTGAGTGTGTGAGTGAGTGTGTGAGCGTGTGAGAGTGTGTGTGAGCGTGTGAGAGTGTGTGTGAGCGTGTGAGTGAGTGTGTGAGAGTGAGTGTGTGAGTGAGCGTGTGAGTGTGAGAGTGAGTGTGTGTGTGAGTGAGTGTGTGAGTGAGCGTGTGAGTGAGCGAGTGAGTGAGTGAGTGTGTGAATGAGTGTGTGAGCGTGTGTGTGTGTGTGAGTGAGTGAGTGAGCGTGTGAGAGTGAGTGTGTGAGTGAGTGAGTGTGAGAGTGTGTGAGCATGTGAGTGAGTGTGTGAGAGTGAGTGTGTGAGAGTGAGTGTGTGAGTGAGTGTGTGAGTGAGTGAGTGAGCGTGTGAGAGAGTGTGTGAGAGTGAGTGTGTGAGTGAGTGTGTGAGTGAGTGAGAGTGAGTGAGTGAGTGTGTGAGAGTGAGTGTGTGTTTGAGTGAGTGTGTGTGTGAGTGAGTGTGAGTGAGCGTGTGAGTGTGTGAGTGAGTGAGAGAGCATGTGAGAGTGAGTGTGTAAGTGAGTGAGTGAGTGAGTGAGAGTGAGTGAGTGTGTGTGAGTGAGTGAGCGTGTGAGTGTGAGTGAGTGAGTGAGAGTGAGTGTGTGAGTGTGTGAGAGTTAGTGAGTGAGAGAGCATGTGAGAGTGAGTGTGTAAGTGAGTGTGTGAGTGAGTGTGTGTGTGAGTGAGTGAGTGAGCGTGTGAGTGAGTGAGAGTGAGTGAGAGTGAGTGTGTGAGTGAGTGAGTGTGAGAGTGAGTGAGTGAGAGTGAGTGAGTGAGTGAGTGAGAATGAGAGCATGTGAGTGTGTAAGTGTGTGAGTGTGTGAGTGAGTGTGTGTGTGAGCGTGAGTGAGTGATTGAGTGTGTGAGCGTGTGTGTTTGAGTGTGTGAGTGAGCGTGTGTGAGTGATTGAGTGTGTGAGCGTGTGTGTGTGAGTGTGTGAGAGAGTGAGTGAGAGTGAGAATGAGAGCATGTGAGAGTGTGTAAGTGAGTGAGCGTGTGAGTGAGTGTGTGTGTGTGAGCGTGAGTGTGTTTGTGTGAGTGAGTGAGCGTGTGAGAGTGAGCGTGAGTGAGTGAGCGTGTGAGAGTGAGTGTGTGACCGTGTGAGAGCATGTGAGAGTGAGTGTGTGAGTGTCTGTGTGCGTGATTGAGTGTGTGAGCGTGTGAGTGAGTGAGCGTGAGTGTGTGTAAGCGTGTGAGCGTGAGTGTGTGTAAGCGTGTGAGCGTGAGTGAGTGATTGAGTGTGTGAGCGTGAGCGTGTGAGTGTGTGTGTGAGTGAGTGCGCGTGTGTGTGTGAGTGAGTGAGTGAGCGTGTGTGTGTGTGTGTGTGTGTGTGTGTGAGCGTGTCTCCACTCCTTCAGAATATCAAGACTATTCTAGGTTAGTTTAAGATAGTATAAACACATTCAAAATGCGAATGCAAAATAAATATTAGCAAAGGCACTGAACGCCTCCTGAAGAACAGGAGACACCACATATATATTATGAAATATTGATATTGTCATCTTTACAGTTTTTTAATACTATTTGAAGAGAGTCGTTTCATCTAAAGAGCAAATAATGACAGATCAGTGAAAGAGCTTCTGTCAACATTACATTTATCATCAACATTATTAGTCACGGCGACCAGAGATTAAATATAACACATTTTACTCATATCATAGGCTGGGGAAACTTTCTGCAATTCTTTTCCTTACAGCTTTTTTTGCAGAAAGTTGCTTTGTTTGTTTTACATTTTGTTCATTCTTAATGTTTTTTTTTTTTCATTTTATCTTCAAAAGGCAAACTACATTAGCGATGTTTCCATTCTAAGTTGTGAATTTAAAGGGGTCATCGGATGCAAAATTATCTTTTACATGGTGTTTGCATATTAATGTGTCTGCAGTGTGTGGACAACTACTATACAATGAAAAAATCCACTCACTCCTTTATTTTTTCCTTAAAAGAAAAAGCCTAAACACTCAAAAATCAAGTCATTTGGATTTTCTGACCAATATGTCATCATATTGCTCATGCTCCGCCCACAACGCTGACGGACTGTCGTGTATTAGCATATTTCCCATATTAGCATATTTCCTTATTAGCATATTTCCCGTATTACCATATTTCTCATATTAGCATATTTCTGTCCTGGGCAGTTTGTATATACGGTCACTTTATGTGTCTTGTGTCGACACGCCCCACACAAGGGGGGGGTGAGCAGTTGCTCATTATCATTTAAAGAGGCATGCACCTCATTATCATTTAAAGAGGCATGCACCTCATTATCATATAAAGAGACAGACATGCACCTAATTATCATTTAAAGAGACAGACATGCACCTCATTATCATTTAAAGAGACAGACATGCACCTCATTATCATTTAAAGAGACAGACATGCACCTCATTATCATTTAAAGAGGCATGCACCTCATTATCATTTATAGAGGCATGCACCTCATTATCATATAAAGAGACAGACATGCACCTCATTATCATATAAAGAGACAGACATGCACCTCATTATCATATAAAGAGACATGCACCTCATTATCATTTATAGAGGCATGCACCTCATTATCATATAAAGAGACATGCACCTCATTATCATTTATAGAGGCATGCACCTCATTATCATATAAAGAGACATGCACCTCATTATCATTTATAGAGGCATGCACCTCATTATCATATAAAGAGACATGCACCTCATTATCATTTATAGAGGCATGCACCTCATTATCATATAAAGAGACATGCACCTCATTATCATTTATAGAGGCATGCACCTCATTATCATATAAAGAGACAGACATGCACCTCATTATCATATAAAGAGACAGACATGCACCTCATTATCATATAAAGAGACATGCACCTCATTATCATATAAAGAGACATGCACCTCATTATCATATAAAGAGACATGCACCTCATTATCATTTAAAGAGACATGCACCTCATTATCATATAAAGAGACAGACATGCACCTCATTAACATTTAAAGAGACAGACATGCACCTCATCATTTAAAAAGACAGACATGCACCTCATTACCATTTAAAGAGACAGACATGCACCGAAGCGGGTCGCTGTGAACGGAGCTATTTTTGAGGAGGTAAAAGGCTGTTGTTTTACACAACCTTTGAGGAATTTTAACCAAAGTATGCTACAAACTTTACATGAAGACCCTAAAGAACTGGTTACTCCAGTTATCCAATCACAGCCTCAGCTGAGCCACATGAGGTTTGAGGGATTTATTCAGTAAATGTGTTTCTGTCGTAGTTTATGCACGTTTATATCAGATACAACAAGTATAAAGTGCATGCGTTTTTTAATGCACATTTTTTTAATTTATGTACATCTTTGCATTTCCATCCAGCCTTTTTTAAGCAACATACCAAAAAAAACGTATTAAAAATTGTGGATGTAAACGTACCTAATGCGTCTCAGGGTTCCTCATCACTAAACTACACAACTATCAGCTGATGTGATGAGAGCAAACAAACACAAGAGACAGAGAGAATAGAATAAAGCAGCTTTCCATGACGTCACTGGAGCTCAAGCGTGCCAGGAGTTTACAGGCCTTCCCCAAACACACACACACACACGGTCACATGACACACTCCCAACAGCCTATTACTGTCACTATCATAACAGAGCTTCAATCTGAACATGAACAGAGCAGCAACACACGCATGTTAAAGTGTCTGCAATCAATACAACTAAAAACAATACAATCAATACTCAAATAGTATGAGTAGGTACATGAGTGTTTTCTTACAGGTAAAACCAGCCCTGGAATTACAGCAGATCAAAGCTGAGGGTTTGATTAGTAAATGAGTTTTTATTATCCATACACACACACATATATATATACACACACACACACATATATATATGAAGGGGTGTAACTTTGCTTTTCATGTATTATTTAGCTAAAGCTCACTTAAAGTTCTTCAATACTACATCAAAAACTACTAGACTAACTGATAAAGTTCACACATTGTTTAAAATGTATTTTATTGAATATTTTGTTGTTTTATTAACATTAATGACACAGACAACAATAGGAATATTAGGAGTGTGCGGTCACATTAAGACTGACTGCACCGAAAAAAACGTTCGTTTCTCTTTTGTTCACTTATGACATAAACGAGAGAATACTTGCAGAGTCGGGTGTTTTGACATAATTTTGTGTTTATGTGTCCATTCAAGCGCAAGGAAATGTGAAAGAGGAATCAATTCTCTCTCTCTCTCTCTCAATTTCAATTAGGGCTGGGACGGTTACCGCATTACCGCAATACCGCGATCACGTGACTCCAACCGCGGGTCTGATCTCGTCACCGTCATCACCGCAAAAAAAAAAAAAAAAAAAAAACTTGGCCTGCACGTGTGCACGTTGTGTCTAATGACATGGATTCATTGATTCTAATGACATGGATTATGTCTAATGATATTGTGGCTTACATGGATTCAAGGTTTTCTAAACAAAACTTATCATCAAAAGATGAATCAAATCCGACTTTTCGCGAGTTGAGGAGCGCAATGTTCCATGACACATAATAACATTCCATTCGTATTAGAGATGCGCGGATGGGCTATTATTTCATCCGCAACCGCATCACAAAACTCATCATCTGTCCGCCATCCACCCGCACCAACGTTTTTTGATCATTTTTCGAAACCGCTTCCGCGGCGCTAACTGTTTTAAGGTCTATGAGCAATGCGAGGCGCTGCTGTCGCGAGGCTAGAAAGCTCTTGGCTGTTCTAGAAAGAACACTGATCCAATGCAGCAAAGATATTTAAAGGCTAAGTTCCTAGTATATTGGCTATGTTGTATCCCCAGAATATCAGCAGTGAACTCCGTCTCCGATCGGCGCACAGGGATAAATATGAATAAGTAAATAGCCTATAACGCACATCGGCAAACCTGTCCTTACCTGACTAGGCTACTGTACACTAAAATGTTATCATTTCGTTTAGAATTTTGTTTAAAAGTAGACATTTAGGCCCAGCCTACGCCGAGTTTCGGTTCATTTATGAGACGAGCTCCAGTTCACGCGCAAGAGATCGCACCCGCGCTTCCACGTCCTCCTGATTATATGTCTGTTATTTGCTTCTTAATTCTTAATTCCAGGCAATTAGTTAATGAAACAGTGATTAAAATTAAGGTACAATTTATACAAAACGAAATTTAAATTAAAGAAAGGCTTTCTACAAAACAAAACTTAATAAAGTGGTCAAAATCGTGTCTGACCAGTCGTATGATCCTATCTTACTCATGCTGTTCACTCTTCATTTAATCGACATAGATTAAATAAAAAATAACACTATATTATGTAAACATAATTATGGAGTATAATATTTGTAATTAAGACATGTTGCAATAGGTGTTCTTTCATTTCCACTGTGAACATCATAATGTATTCTCCGGCTATTTAAAGCGGTTTACCGCCATACCGCGGGAAAATCTTGCTTTTCAACCGCGGTTAGAAAAAATCCATACCGCCCCAGCCCTAATTTAAATTAAATTAAATTCAAATGAGCTTTATTGGCATGACTTGTACAGTATTGTCAAAGCATTGGCCATTACATATGCAATGAACAAATAATCACAAAAGTAAATAAATCTATGGGGAGAGATCTATGGCGCCGATCTATGGCGACGTGGTGTGGCTCTGTGTTTATGTTTGTCTCGTTTTGCTCTGTTTTGTTGATAATTCTGTCAGTCTGATTATATATGACAGACATGAACTATTATGTATTCGGGACACTTTGCAAAACCTCTCGGCCTCCGATTATTGGAGGAATGTTGCCGGAAATATTGGCAGTCAAGCCAATGCTTACAGACACAAGCGACCTCCAAGGAAGAGAGGCAAACGAGCGGGCGTTTAGGTTCGACTAAGACAGAGGGTTCACCGCTCTCCGCTTCCCAGCATGATCCTGTCGAATGTCCGCTCCCTGACTAACAAACAGGACGAGCTGGCTATCCTGATTAGATCTAAGCGGTACGCTGCTGACTGTTCTGTTATATGCCTGACCGAGACGTGGCTGGATGGCAGCACGCCGGATGAGGGTCTTCTCCTTCACTCTACTACGAGCTGATCGATCGCAGCAGGATTCACAGAAGAAGTCAGGTGGGGGTGTCTGTTTTTATATAAACCAAAGCTGGTCCACCAACTCTGTCGTCCTCTCGCTTAATTGTTAAATGCAGACCCTTTTATCTCCCGCAGGAGTTCTCCTCCGTCATTTTCGCCGCTGTTTACATCCCACCTAAAGCGGGAGCCAAGGCAGCTGGCGGCTCTCATAACAGAGGTGGAGAATTCTAGCCCGGACTCTGTGGTTTTAATTTTAGGCGATTTTAATCACGTGAACTTAAAGAAATCACTACCCAAGTTCAAGCAGCAGATTCATACTGCTACCAGGGGTGAAAAGACACTAGACAAATGCCACTGTGTAATTTCTAATGCATATCATTCTATTGCTTGGCCCCCTTTGGGACAGTCAGATCATAACACTATCTTCCTCATCCCTCGATATCGTCAGAGACTGAAATTTACTAAGCCAACAAAAAAAGTGATCAAACAATGGTCTATACAAGCACAAAACGAACTAAAACAATGCCTTCATACTACTGACTGGTCTGTCTTTAGGGATGAGATTACTACCCTGGACGAATACTGTGATGCTGTTACTTCATATATTCACTTTGCTGAAAATGTATGTTTTCCCTCTAAAACTGTGACTGTTTATAGCAATAACAAGCCATGGTTTAGTAAGGATATTAGAATGTTGTATCTGGAGAGAAAAAGTGCTTTTCAGAGTGGAGATATCTGTCAGTATTCTCTGGCTAAATATGCATTTGAAAGGGCTGTTAGAAAAGCTAAAGCTGACTATAGGGCCAAGCTTGAAGCTAAGCTTGGTGTCCATGATAACAGGGGTGTTTGGCAAAGCCTTCAACAGATTACTAATTATAAAAAAGACTAAATCAATCAGTAAAAAAAAAAAATACATTAATACATACACACACATATATACATATATATATATATATATATATATATATATATATATATATATATATATTTACACATACAGGTCCTTCTCACAAAATTAGCATATTGTGATAAAGTTAATTATTTTCCATAATGTAATGATAAAAATTAAACTTTCATATATTTTAGATTCATTGCACACCAACTGAAATATTTCAGGTCTTTTATTGTTTTAATACTGATGATTTTGGCACACAGCTCATGAAAACCCAAAATTCCTATCTCAAAAAATTAGCATATTTCATCCGACCAATAAAAGAAGTGTTTTTAATACAAAAAAAAAAAAGTCAACCTTCAAATAATTATGTTCAGTAATGCACTCAATACTTGGTCGGGAATCCTTTTGCAGAAATGACTGCTTCAATGCGGCGTGGCATGGAGGCAATCAGCCTGTGGCACTGCTGAGGTGTTATGGAGGCCCAGGATGCTTCGATAGCGGCCTTAAGCTCATCCAGAGTGTTGGGTCTTGCGTCTCTCAACTTTCTCTTCACAATATCCCACAGATTCTCTATGGGGTTCAGGTCAGGAGAGTTGGCAGGCCAATTGAGCACAGTAATACCATGGTCAGTAAACCATTTACCAGTGGTTTTGGCACTGTGAGCAGGTGCCAGGTCGTGCTGAAAAATGAAATCTTCATCTCCATAAAGCTTTTCAGCAGATGGAAGCATGAAGTGCTCCAAAATCTCCTGATAGCTAGCTGCATTGACCCTGCCCTTGATAAAACACAGTGGACCAACACCAACAGCTGACATGGCACCCCAGACCATCACTGACTGTGGGTACTTGACACTGGACTTCAGGCATTTTGGCATTTCCTTCTCCCCAGTCTTCCTCCAGACTCTGGCACCTTGATTTCCGAATGACATGCAAAACTGAGCAACAGTCCAGTGCTGGTTCTCTGTAGCCCAGGTCAGGCGCTTCTGCCGCTGTTTTCTGGTTCAAAAGTGTCTTGACCTGGGGAATGCGGCACCTGTAGCCCATTTCCTGCACACGCCTGTGCACGGTGGCTCTGGATGTTTCTACTCCAGACTCAGTCCACTGCTTCCGCAGGTCCCCCAAGGTCTGGAATCGGTCCTTCTCCACAATCTTCCTCAGGGTCCGGTCACCTCTTCTCGTTGTGCAGCGTTTTTTGCCACACTTTTTCCTTCCCACAGACTTCCCACTGAGGTGCCTTGATACAGCATTCTGGGAACAGCCTATTTGTTCAGAAATTTCTTTCTGTGTCTTACCCTCTTGCTTGAGGGTGTCAATGATGGCCTTCTGGACAGCAGTCAGGTCGGCAGTCTTACCCATGATTGCGGTTTTGAGTAATGAAACAGGCTGGGAGTTTTTAAAAGCCTCAGGAATCTTTTGCAGGTGTTTAGAGTTAATTAGTTGATTCAGATGATTAGGTTAATAGCTCGTTTAGAGAACCTTTTCATGATATGCAAATTTTTTGAGACAGGAATTTTGGGTTTTCATGAGCTGTCTGCCAAAATCATCAGTATTAAAACAATAAAAGACCTGAAATATTTCAGTTGGTGTGCAATGAATCTAAAATATATGAAAGTTTATTTTTTATCATTACATTATGGAAAATAATGAACTTTATCACAATATGCTAATTTTTTTAGAAGGACCTGTATATATATATATAGACAAAACTAGAGAGAGTTTATATAATTTATTAATTATATATATATATAATTAATAAATACAAAAAACACTTATGTACCAACATTCAGACAAAAATTTTTTTTTTGATTTAGTTTTGTCTCTCTCTCTCTCTTCAAATAATGCGCGAATCCCGATTTTCGCCTCTTCTTCTGCGTTTAAAATTGTTTGAATGTGTAAATTGGCAAGACAAAACACATCCAAATGATAAACTTTCACTCTATAACAGCCAAATTTAGCAGTTAATCCATGAATCACACGCGCGCCGAACCGTCCGGATCACGATCACGAACTCCAAATATTCTTCTATGTTTTATATATATATATATATATATATATATATATATATATATATATATATATATATATATATATATATATATAAAAATAATACATAGATCAAGATCAAGAGTTTCTTACCTGGCAAAACTCCCGCAGCCACAGCTTCTGCAGGTTCTCCGGCTGAAAGAGAAACACAGATTCAGTCAGACGCTCAGTGATGTATCATGAGTGTTGAGGGCCGCGTTTATAAAACTATTATAAAAATATAATATTATTATCTCGAAACCAATAACTAACATACTGCAAATGAGTGAATGAAGCAAGCTTCACTACAATAACCATTATAAACCGTCAGTCTCTAGTGAGAGAAATACAGGTGTTTAAGAGCATCAGTGAGTGAATGTGGGGTTTGAGCTCCACACACTCACACTCACACTCACACTCCATCACACACACTCTTACTCACACACTCTCGCACTCTCACACTCTCGCACTCTCACACTCTCGCACTCTCACTCACACTCACACTCTCGCACTCACACTCACACTCTCGCACTCACACTCTCGCACTCACACTCTCGCACTCACACTCTCGCACTCACACTCACACTCACACTCACACTCTCGCACTCACACTCACACTCCATCACACACACTCTTACTCACACACTCTCGCACTCACACTCTCGCACTCACACTCTCGCACTCACACTCTCGCACTCACACTCACACTCACACTCACACTCACACTCACACTCTCGCACTCACACTCTCGCACTCACACTCACACTCACACTCACACTCTCGCACTCACACTCACACTCCATCACACACACTCTTACTCACACACTCTCGCACTCTCACACTCTCGCACACTCGCACTCACACTCACACTCCATCACACACACTCTTACTCACACACTCTCACACTCTCACACTCTCGCACTCTCGCACTCGCACACTCACACTCCATCACACACACTCTTACTCACACTCTCACACTCTCACACTCGCACACTCACACTCCATCACACACTCTTACTCACACACTCTCACACTCTCGCACTCTCGCACACACACACTCACACTCACACTCACACACTCGCACACACACACTCACACTCACACACACACACTCACACTCACACACTCTCGCACTCTCGCACTCACTCACACTCACACTCACACTCACACACTCTCGCACACACACACTCACACTCACACTCACACTCACACACTCGCACACACACACTCACACACTCTCGCACTCACACACACACACTCACACTCACACACTCACACTCACACACTCTTACTCACACACTCTCACACTCTCGCACTCACACACTCGCACACACACACTCACACTCACACTCAATCACACACACTCTTACTCGCACACTCACACACTCGCACACTCACACTCACACTCACACTCCATCACACACACTCTTACTCACACACTCTCACACTCGCACACACACACACTCACAGCATAAGACTATATAAGGACACACACACTGAACCCTAACATTAGAGAGACAGACAGGGAATACACTGGACTCTAAATATGGTCTGTAGTTACACACACACACGTTGAGTTTTGTGTTGTATGAGGACTCTCCATAGATATAATGACTTTTGTACTGTCCAAACATTACTGTCTGGATCATTTGAATCAGTGAGCTGTTGACTCACTCCTGAACGATTCATTCCTGATTTGAAGCAATTTGATTGTGTTTTACAAAGTTCTGCCTTTTCCAGCACAATTCAACGGATCTGGTGACCATAGTTGGCTAACGATGCTTTTGGGAATATTTTAAAACGAAAAAAATCTAAATTAAATTACAAAAGAAAAAAAACAAAACAAAGATTACGAAAATAAAGTCAAAATTAAGCAAAGATAAAAGCAAAGTCAAAATTAAGAGACTAAAGTCGTAGTATTACAATAATAAAGTTAAACTAAGATTGTTGCAATAAGTTGTTGCAATAGGAGATTAACTCAAACTCAATATTTTGAGGAAAAAAGTAAAAATTACAATAATAAAATAAAAACTAAGATTACTAAAATAAAGTCATGGCCATATGAGATTAATTTTGTCATATTTTGAGAAAAAAAAGAAAAAATGAAAGGGGACCTATTATTTTACAAAATGTATTGCAAGCGTCCCTAAAATGTGTCGTGAAGTTTCAGTTCAAAATACCCTTCAGAAGATTTATTATTAAATGCCGCTTTTTGTGTGGAAGCAAAAACACACTGTTTTCATGCGTGTATCTTTAAATGCAAATGAGCTGCTGCTCCCCGCCCCTATTTCCAGAAGGGGGCAGCGCCTCGGAATCTCCGGCAACAACAAAACCATTGCATTCTTTCATTCCACTGCACTGCTTTTCCATCATTTTCAATGTAAACACACTAGACGGACCCTACGTTTTTCCCCATTCAAAAGTTTTTTAAAAGTTAGGGGACATTTACGTGTTGCATCTTTTGTGCTGAAGTTAATAGTTTTAAATGTAGACGCACAACAAGCGCACTAACAATAGAGAGAGATGCCAGCGCAATGCTTGTGTTACGACACGCTCGTCTTTTCCAGACGCTTCTACGAAGTCTATTTTTCAGAATCAGTCCCTCCAGAAAAATGTGATTATGCGATCGCTGAATTCAATGCAAAATCAGCCAAAGTCCGCATATTCATGCGGGGGCCGCATTTTTTCAAATACGCCGCACTTCCGCCGCATAAATTGCCGATTTCCGTGCAAAATATGCGGGGTTTGCATGATTTCATAATCCTCGCATTTTCGTTGCAAAAAAGTCACATATATCTTAGCAGAAAGTTGAAAAATGTTGCGTTTGCTTCACACAAGAGCAGCCATTTCCCCGTTTCCATAGGAACGTTATGAAGTGACGCTCACAGCTGAAGTTATTGCAGAGGCCAGACAGACTCACGGAGGCGATTGACATCTCACAAATCAAACTCGTATAACTGTCCGTCACACGTTCTACCGTCACATCGTTACTTAATAAACAAAATAAGATAAAACAGAAATTACCCGCACACATGGGGTGTTCGAGGCGCACATAAAACACTGCAGACAGTTCAACAGGGAGCGCGCAGCTCTTAAAGGGGCCACACCTTATTTACACTCGTTACAGTCTGAAATAAAACAAGATGAGAAATTAAATATTCCCAGCACTTTCTATGATGTAGTATGCTTGCTTATCAAAGGAAGTAATAAGAAATGACTCTTTACATTAAGGTAGTAGCCTAGTGAGAACAGGGTGTTGGGGGAATCACTTTTTTCTCTTTTTCATCAAACCGCATTTTTTGCAAGTTCCCGCAATTTCTGCAAGTTCCCGCAATTTCATTGCATAAAATTGCATAAATATCCCGCATATTCCATCGCATTTTTAAAGAAAACGGGCCGCATAATCAAGGATTTTTGCCCGCAACAATCACAAAAAAACTCTGCGTTTTTCTGGAAGGACTGCAGAATGCAACAAATGCACTGCAGTTCATGTAACAAGAACCAACCAATCAGCTTCACTCTCTCCATAACATCATTGAAAGCTCAGCCAAGATGGAGGAACAGCTGACTGTAGCAGTACAGGGCTTTTATTCTATCTCTTCATTTTTGTTTAAAAACGCTCTCCGTCCACACTGGCGTTTTCAGACGCTTTCTGACGCATCAGTGTGGATGAGAAACTTTTGGAAAATGCCTGAAAACGCTAAATTCACCTTTACAGCGCATGTGTAAAACCTCTCAAAAGCTCACTGAGATGATACAGAAGCAAAAATAAATAAAGTTATTGAGCAACTCTTCTGACAGGATCATTTTATTCATCAGAATATCTCATCGTTCACTGATCGTCCAGGTCTCACTCACTATTATATGTTTGGTGTAAAACACTAAAACTGTTCTCATGTTTCACTGCAGGACAGCAGATGCGAGTGTATTCTGTCGTCTGTGCAGGACTGTGTGTGTGAAGTAACATATTTTAGCAACAGTGTGAAAGTAAACATAACAGGCACAACACCGCTATAAACATGAATATCTATTGGTACAATATGCGTCACATGACTAAACTCACATCATCGTTTTTAAATACCTCAGTTTTGACAGTCCGAACTACAACGAGAAAACAGCGCTTTCAAATGTATCCACTTTGGAGAGCGTTTTCAAAAAGCTTCGTTTTCATTAATAAAAACACCGTCTCGGTGTCGAATGGAGAGAAAAAGATGCGTTTTCATACGAAAGCGTATTAGTGTGGACAAGTCAACCCAGCTAAAGTAGGACTGAGCTCAACCTAAATACAGCATCCCTCAGCTTATCAAAAGTTAATTAGCAGTTAATTAGAGAGGGAGGCCTGATATAAATACCGGCGTGTGTCCGTGAGGAGCCCGTGCGGATCTCCACCAGATCCGGCCTAGTTTACACTCCCTCAGGGATTCACATTTAGACAGATGTATTTCAGGATGTATTTTGGGAATGCCTGTAAAAGGACAATGAAGCAAAACGCTAAACACAGCAGAACAACAGCGGATAACAGGAGCGATCTTCCAGATCCGGAAAAATAATCCGTTCTGCTCTTTAATTTCTACTTGCCCTTTACCGTCATACATCTCTATAATCACTCGCCGTTTACCGTGGTAATTATTACAGTCGTAAACCTACAACTCAGACTTTACCAGAGAGAAACACCAGCAACATGTGGAAAAACACACGCATGATCCACACAGACAGAACACCATGGTACTTTTACATATACTCTGGTAAAAACCAGGATATCAACATCTTTGAGTTCAGTCGTTAAGCTGGAGTCAAATCACGTCTCAAGTTACTAAATGTGACTTTATAGTCACAAAAAAAAAAGGTATGCATTTTTCTAAACATTGTACTTGGAAAAAAATATCATTTACAAAAAAAAAAAATTCTTAATGCTGTTTATGATGAATGCAACAAGTAATTTATTTATTTTATACTTGTATTTTTCATTTTGAATAACGTTAAATTTAAAAGGATGTGTTGTGGAGTAAAGGGAATTAAATTAATATTTAATATTAAATAAATAAAAATATATAGTAACTATAACTCTAAACAACTATATTTATAGTGTTTACATGTTTGTAAATGTTAATGTTTTGGTTTTAATATATAAATAACTATATTTATAGTGTTTACACACTATAAATTAGTGTGTAATTATTACATTTTTAATATTACTTTTACATTATTTCTGAATGTAAAAAATGTATAATAATAAGTCGCATTTTATTTATTACTATGGTTTTTTCTACTACTACTACTACTAATAATAATAATAATAAATTATTATTAAATAACCCCCTTCAGAGGAATCTCAGATAGTTTCAGCTGATAAGACAATGCTTTGATTATGGTCAAATGTAAATTAACGTAGATACTGTTTAAATTGTACTGCATTTTTACATGGTTAATGTTTTATGATTATTTACTTTACACTAGAGTAGTAAAATGACAATACTTAATATCTTCACTTACAAACTTTCAAGCGTTTATGTGTGTGAAAAATTGCAGAAAAGCCTAGAGTTTCTGTGGAAACAGGTTTACGAACACGTTTCATAAATCTAGTAGACGCTGTAATCTATAATCCGTAATCTATTATATATAATATGTAATCTATAATCTGAAATCTATAACCTGTAATCTATCATCTATAATATGTAATCTATAATATGTAATCTATAACCTGTAATCTATAATCGGTCCACAAAAATTTTGCAAATTATGCAAATGTGAAAAAGCGTCTTTGAAAATGGATTTGACAACGACTCCACATCAGCCACACACAGATGGTCAGCATATCTTCAGTATGTCTGATCACACTGCTCTGCAATAAAACACATCACATGCATTCGTTCACAAACACAGCAACTCGGCAAACACAGCCGAACCTTCGACAAACCAAGTCAAAGAAATGAACTCTCTGGAGTCACTGAAACATTCATAAGCAAACAGGAGCTCGCCGTGAGCCGGTTTTACTAGGTTTACTTTAAAGGTGTAGTGTGTAATATCATATACGCAACTATGTGTTCAGTGGTGTATAAAGACCTTACTTAATGAAGCGTTATGTTTTTACTAGCTTAGAATGAGCCGTTAGTGTCTACACACACCGCGGGTCCGCTTACATCCACATGTTTCTACGGTGGCCCTGTATGGCAAGCCGTTTTAACTTTTATTCATTTTCAGGATATGAATTCTTGATATCAACAATTCAGTTTTCACTAGTTAAAATAATAGTTATTGATATCAGGAATTAGATTTCTACTAGTAACAATGGCAATTTTTGATATCAGAAATTACATTTCCACTATTAACAATGCTAATTCTTGATATCCACAATTAAATTTTCACTAGTTAAAATTATAATTCTTGATATCAGCAACTGAATTTCAACTAGTAAAAACTATAATTCTTGATATCTGTAATTGTATTTTCACTAGTGAAAAGTCTCCATTGGCTGCCATTCAAAATCAATTGTTGATATCAAGAATTGATTTCTTACTAGTTGAAATTCCAATTTCACATATCAGAAATACAATTCTTACTAGTAAAAACCTTTATTTTTGATATCAATAATTCAATTGTCACTAGTTGAAATGTCTATTCTTGATATCAACAATTGAATTGCTACTAGTAACAATGTTCATTTTTGATATCAATAATTCCATTTTCACTAGTGACAATGTTAATTTCTGATATCATGAATGTAATTGTTACTAGTAAGAAAGCCATTTTAGATATCTGAAATTATATTGATATCAGAAATACATTTTCAGATATCAAAAACTAAAATTTTTACTAGTAGCAATTAAATTGTTGATATCAAGAATAGACATTTCAACTAGTGACAATTGAATTATTGATATCAGGAATTCGCATTTTTACTAGTAACAATGTAATTATTGATATCAAAAATTATATTTCTACTAGTAAGAAATCAATTCTTGATATCAACAATTAATTTTGAATGGCAGCCTATGGTGACATTTCACTAGTGAAAATACAATTACAGATATCAAGAATTCAATTGTTGATATCAAGAATTCATATCCTGAAAATGAATAAAAGTTAAAACGGCTTGCCATAGGCCCTGAACGGACAAACGCGTTTCGTCACTATGTTGTTCTTTGTGTAAAGAAGCTGCTAAAGTCAGCGAATAAAACACTGACACAATGATAAACAAGTGACAATAATATTCGCAATAACATATCGTTTTACTGAATAATTAAGTAAAGCTAATTTCTTAATTTATCTTTGTAAAGAAACCTGATTGCTGAACTGGCTACTCTCTGCTGTCTCAGACAACGACATCACTTCCTGTCGGCCACCATAACTTCTGTTGGGTGCGATTCACAACCTCACCACTAGATGCTGCTAAACTTACACACTGCAGCTTTAATAAAAACATCCCTCAGTGACTGTAGTGCTGCTCGTTTCACACACACACACACACACACACACACACACACACGAGCTTCACGTATGAAGACCCACATTTACACATTTATAAAGCCTCTAAATGATCAACATGATATTTATATATGATGTCCATATGAATATCAGCATATTTTTGCTCAGTTTGAGTTTCTGAATAAAACTGAGCAGTTTTTCCTCCATATTCTCACTATATCAGACTATATGAGCCCTGATGTCTCAAATATGATACTCAACATATGCAAACAAGATGTTTTAATATTAGTTCTAAAAGGTTTAATTTCAAGCTGTTCCATTTCAACATATTACATGTTTTGTTTGATTCCAGACTCGATTTGATTCAATGCCGATTCATTTGAATATATATCAGATATAGTCCGTCCATTTTTCTTAAGATAAAATGTTTTTTTCGAAATCTTTCTAAAAACCTGTATAATATTCAGGGAACCCTGTCAGTCGGTACATTACTACAATGTTGCAGGTTAAAATCAACAACTGAGTTCAAACGATTCATTTAATTTATATTTTTGTATATAATTTTTAGAATAATTAACACTAAAAAATTGAGTTGCATACAAACGCTTAAATTGCACATAAAGCAGTTTTTATATTATAACGATATAATTATGTTTCTGACTCCAGTTCAATGTTGACATATTTACCGGTAATATTATTTAACAAGTGACCGTAATAACTTGATTTTCATGACATATTAAATATGAAGAACAGGTTAAAAGTACAGGAAAAAATTATGAATATGTAATTTAGTATATACATTTATCTAGAGTTATTTTTCTATCGAGTTTATGTTCACTGAAAGGCTTTTCTGAGGTAAATGTGGCGTTATTGTTCTCCAGCTGTTTTACTGACGGTCAAAACACTGATTTATGGATTATATGAGACATGATTGATTTCAGGAAGTTGTTCTGTATCTTCTGATGTTCATTGATGTTTATTTCCTGCTGTAACTAGTAGTAAAGAGGAAGAGATGATCGGTTCTTCTGTCACACACATTAAACACACACACACACACACATTTACTGACTGAATTTACTGATGAAACTGACAGGATTTGAAAGCTGAGACTTTGTTTCATATCAAAAGTATCAAGTATTATTGTGATTATTGGCAGCAGGAGCAACGAATAATGTTCAGTTTTGTTCACAAATCAACTAAAAACATCACAGACTGAAAGATCGATTCATAGAATTTCAGAATCAATATAATTTCAACAAACATTGATTAATATATGATCCGCCCAACCCTAGGACATTCTTCTTTCTAGAGAAGCGTCAGTCAGTGGAAAAGCATACACACACAGAGAGAGAACACACACACACACACACACACAGAGAACACACACACACACACAGAGAGAGAACACACACACACACAGAGAACACACACACACACACACACAGAGAACACACACACACACACAGAGAGAGAACACACACACACACAGAGAACACACACACACACACAGAGAGAGAACACACACACACACACATAGAGAACACACACACACACACAGAGAGAACACACACACACACAGAGAGAGAACACACACACAGAGAGAGAACACACACACACACAGAGAGAGAACACACACACACACACAGAGAGAGAACACACACACACAGAGAGAACACACACACACACACATAGAGAACACACACACACACACACAGAGAACACACACACACACAGAGAGAGAACACACACACAGAGAG